>NIVC01002884.1:0-107427 GCA_002269645.1 Macrostomum lignano | reverse complement strand
GAAGAGATTTCAGCACCGCTGAACCGGTGATGATACAACGCTTGCGTGCTCAGCTGAGACACATTGGTTGGACGTTGTTCGCTGCTAATTTCCTCATCTGTTGAACAAGTGCTAGTGCCGATATTATCGACATTTTGATAGACTAACTCGCCTTGAATTCGTTCAACGCTGAATCGCTCAGACAGGCTGCGCTCAGATACTGGCGTTGCAGTTGCACGAATCTGCGCTTGCTCAAAACTGCCATCAAGAAGAGCTGATCACATGGTCTGTAGTTTCCTGCATTCGATCTATTTGAAAGCCCACATTTACGGAAAAGTTCTTGGCTTCCATATTTGGACGCAAAATTCCAACCATCGCCACTTCGACTGTGAACACCATTAGCTGACTGAATATTCACAACGTGAGTGTGACAGAACTGCCTTGTTTTTCTTCTTGGTGGCTTTTCATAGCAGTTGTTGCAGTTTTGCTGCTGCCTACTAAGCGAACTATCTGTGGCAGTGCTGGTTCGCTTACTATGCCGTTTAACTTTAACAACTTTTCTTTCGGTCCCAGGAACGCAATCTGGCTTGTCTTTGTGATGATTGGACGAAGATGCTGCAAACTTAAGGCGTTCGTCACCTTTGCTGTCATACTTCTGCCTGCGCCTATCGGCGCGACTGATCTTCTCAGCAATGATCTCCGCCAGCGTGTCCACTATGTTCGATTCAGAGGAGTAGCTGCGCGACTTTGTCGACTTCTTGTACCACTTTTTTCGTTGCTTGTTTAAATCGTCCTCATTTTTAAGAGCTCGACCAGCCCCAGAGCCGTGAGTTGATTTATTTGTTTTAGCGCTAGCCGCGCCCGCGCTGGCGAGGCGACTTCTAAAGTTTCCCCGGCACCTAAGCGGCTTGCTCTACCAGCGAGTATCTCGTGTAGTAGAGTTGCTACGTCTGACGGCCGCCGAAGCTCGCGGCGTTTTCTAGAGCACTCTGCTATCGAGGCACCGGCAGATGGAGCTGCATCTGCGATGGACTGATAGGCTTCAGCGCGACTTGCACTGCGAGCCAGAACCTCCCGTAGCTCAGCCTGAGATAGTGTTGAAGAATGGCGATTCGTGCGGTGGCGTTGGCTGGTGACAGCAACAGCTGCAACAGAGGCTTTAGCAGAAGAAGACGCAACGCGCGCCGGCGGTGGCGGTGTCAGAGTCTTTGGAGGTGGCGTCGGTGGCGGAGTCTGAGACGGCATCGGGGGCGAAAGCAACTGCTCCGGTGGCGGCGGCGGTGGCAGCTTTTTCCGAGGCGGCAGCGGTGGTAGAGTTTTCCGAGGAGCCGGCCGGGGTGCCCGTCGGGGCGGAAGCGGCGGTGGCGGACTCCGTTCAGCCGGCCGCGACGCGCGTGACGCTCGAGGCGGCGGAAGCGGAGGCGCCGGCGACTCCGTCGGCTCATGCGGCATGGCAACCGACTGCCTGGACGAAACTGATGTTATCCGGTCACCAATGGAGGCGCTCCTTGACGCGGCTGAAAATCTTCCGGTACTCGTGATCTGCGGCTTCCTGCCGTCCTCATGCTGCACCCGTCGATCTCGTCTTCATCCTTGAAGTCTTTGACCCAGGCGGACACCGGAACATAGGTCAGTGACCGCCTTCGTCGACCACTCGGCCTAGGATTTGAAGAAGCCGATCCGTCCAGCTGAGCGTTGTTTGACAGCTTCGAGCGGAGCCTATGACCACTGCTGAGCGGGACGGGCTTTCTTGGGAGTTGCGTCCCTGGCCCCAGGCCAGCAGAAACTTCAACTGCGTGCTCGGCGACATAGGTCGGCTAGCCTGCGATGCACTGTGGTCGCAGTGAGCTAGATGGTGCATGTTTTACTCAAGTTTAGTCAGCTGGCGATAAAAAATGGTAGTTACACAGATTTCACTGTCTGTCGGAATTCAAATTCTTTGCCTTGAGACTCAAGTAAAATTCTTTTAATTACTATTTTATTAAACTGAACACAATTATAAATTCACTTGCTATATGATAGTACTTTTTAAGCTCGTTCTAGGCAGTAAATATAGCCGTCTATGGTAAAGCGTAAAATCGGGAAATAACCGTGGTGCATGGGCTGAGTAGCGACCAAAGCCTTTGAGTTCGATTCAAAGTCTTTGGCTACATTAGATTGGGGTTCGAATCCGCTTGAACCATGTGTGACAACTCTCAGTTCACAGCATTATGCATGCTTGACGATAAGAAAGCAAGTATCGGCATCCTCGTGTGCGTAGTGCGCGTAGGGCTGAAGGATGGCTGTCGCCTTGATTTGCGGCAGCACCCAAAAGCCTCCTTTCAAGTTCAAACCAAACAGTGGCAGTCCTGCAGTCCAAGACCCTACCTGACCGCCAGAGGGCGGCGCTGTTCCAGGCTATTACAGGTTACAGGATTCGGCCCTCGGTTTCCAAGCACAATAGGTGAAGTTAGTACTTTTAATATACCTACTTTTTGAGTTGAAAAAAGAATAGGCCAAATTCAAAACAGTTTTATTATACAGTTGCCAAACAACGATACACAAAACAACCGA
Organism: Macrostomum lignano; assembly: GCA_002269645.1. Taxonomy (NCBI): domain Eukaryota; kingdom Metazoa; phylum Platyhelminthes; family Macrostomidae; genus Macrostomum; species Macrostomum lignano. The sequence continues at coordinate 104,895 of NIVC01002884.1, read as the reverse complement.
TAAAGGCGAACAGTGATAAACTAACGCACTAATTTAAAAGGATATATTTTTGTACAAGTGTCACCATTAAACAATTCAACTAGTGAAAGGAATTCAAAACAAGTATCAATTTCAGATAATGCATAGTATATAGAGCGCAAATTACATTTTTATTTATTGGAGGCTCAATGAATTTTTGTAACGATATGATTATGAAGTGAGTAGTTTTCTACCAATTATTACATTCAAGAGAAACACCAAACAAAAATCAAGTTGGCCTATTGGGAGTTCGAGAGTGGTACATGGATTAGTCTGAATGAGCAATGAAATGTCTTGAGCTCACAGCTAGCACTCAAGTTATCTATAAACTGAACTGTGCCAACGATATCTTATACATGTATTGCATATGAATAGCAACAATAAGGAAGATATATTGACGTTAAGCTGAAAATATTATCAACAATCAACAATTTGAGCAGAACAACAACCACAGATAAAATTGGACAATGCATACTTGTCAAAAGCATATATAATTAAGCTAGTACCTATTAGCCAGCGAAATTCAATATACTAAAGATCAAATTCCTAAACCTCAAAACAGCTTTAATTAACAGCCGCGTAACCATAGAAAATGATTGCCTTACCTAGTACGAATTCATAATTAAAGTCTTACAATTCCTCTCGCCCACACGACAGGAGAGTCTCGCAGGCACGTAAAATCCTTCAGTTCTAATAGAATTTTTCGATGTTACTGAATGCTGACGGCCTAAAATCTTGAATTTTGCGTGCCACGAGTAGCCAGGGTAGGGTAGTGAGCCAAATTGTTCGGCATATATTACGCTACTATTAGTACGCTGAAAGAATATTCCAAGCTAACAAGTACAAATCAGAGCAGCAACCAGTACAGCAACAGGCAGTGCAGGCCAAACAAATATGCGATGACGGCGTTGCGCGCGCTCGGCCGAAGCCTCAACGATCGCCACGGTTGAAGGCATCGACGAAGTCGTCGAACCAACGCCATCGTTGGTGTTGTTGTCGATTGTAAGCCCGCGAGGGCCTGCTGCTCGTCCATCAGCATTGGAATCAGCACTGATGACTCGTCCAAAGCTGATTGAGACGCCGACAAAGTGTCCTCCGAGTCTGGAGGTGGCGGCGACGGCGACGGTCGCAGCGGCTGCGGTGTCGGCGTTGGAGCACAAGGCGCCGCAGACTCCTCCATCTGCTTCACCAGAGCCCGAAGCGACTCGCACTCCACAGCCGCCAACTCTAGCTCGTTTAATCGCCGCTGCATTGCATCATTCTCTTCGTCAGGTTCCAATGTCTGACAGGCAGCCTCATCAACTGACACCGCCTCGGTGCCAACAGACTTGGTCTCGCAAGTTGGCTGCCTGCTACGTCTCGAGGCCTGTTGAAGCTCCAGCACTCGGACAGCCTCGCGCAGACGCCTACACTCGGCACAGTCGCTCGCGCTGACCCCGGCGGAGGCGCCAGAGCCAGACGGGGCGGCCGCTTCAAGTCGGCTGCGCAAATCGCGATTGTCAGCCGCCAGTTCGTCCAGCTGGCCGCGCAGATCGGCCGCCTCCGCTAGCAGGCGCTGCTCCGATTGGCGTTTTGCTTCGCGAGCCGCAGCCGCCTCCTCGGCGAGGGCGGCCGTCGCCGACTCGGAGCTGCCGTCGCGTAGTCGACGCTCGAGCTTGCCGGCCCGAGCCTCTTCAGCCTCAAGCGCTGCGCTGAGCCGTTTGGCTTCGTTGAGGTGTCGACTGCGCTCAGATTCGAGCTGGCCCCGGCTGGCGCGAAGCTTGTCAACCAGCTGGTCCAGTTCCACGTCTTTCTCGTCGAGCCGCAGCTGCAGCTTGTCAATCTTGTCGCGTTCAGCCCTAAGTCGGAACTCCATCTTCTTGGCTTTGGTCTCTAGCACGCTCACTTTAAAGCGCAAGCCTTCGTTCTCGGAGCGCAGTGTTAGAACTTCATCCTCGGCTGCTGCAGCCGCAGCGGCATCAACCGCCGATGCTTCAGCTGTTGGAGCATGCAGGGGCGGCGGTGACGGCGTCGGAGATGAAGACTGCTGTAAGCGCTCGATCGGCTGCGAAGGCGGTGGTGGCGGAGTTGACGACAAAGGCCTCTCTTCTAGCCGCCGCCGCAGCCTGTCGAACTCCTGTTGAATTCGATTGCGCTCGGCTCGAACCTGGTCCAGCTGTCCTTGGCATCGCGAGTGCACAGCACGCAGAGACTGCAGCTCCGATTCGGCTGCCTGCTGCTGAGGCGGAGGCGGCGGAGGTGGCGGCGGTGGCGGTGCTAAAGCCAGGGACATCCGTGCCGAATCGAGCTCAGCTTCGCTGGCTTCCAATCGTCGACGCAGCTCGTCCACCTCAGCAGCGGCTGCTGACTGAACTTCAGCCAGCTGATTACGGTGCTGCTGCAGTGTCTCCTGTCGCTGCTGTCGGAGCTTCTTTACCAGAGCGGCGTAGCGCTGCTCCAGGCGCTCTTTCTCAGCCAAACGACTGCGCAGACTGGCTTCGCTTTCACCATCGGCGGTGTCCTGACCAGCGCCATACAGTCGCTGCTGTTCGAGACCTGCAGCTTCCGGGACCGCTTCAGTCTGGCTGGCGCAACTTACAGTAGCCAAAGTAGGTTTTTCAACTTCTTTTTGCTCATTTCTCAGCTCATCGATTAATATTTTAGCTTCTGCCAATTCGTTGCATAAATTATCATTAGCGGTAGCCGCACTGGCCAGCTCAGAGCGCAGATTATCGATCGTGCATTCAGCTTCAGCCAGTCTATTATTCAAATCCTCCTTAGTCCTGACAAATTCGATGTTTAAACTGTCAATTCCATTGTTAGCCGCAGTTAGTTGTTGATTTAAATTTTCCTTGTCCTTTGCAAGTTGTTCAATGATGCTTCTAGTTTCTGTAGATTCAATAACCATGTCTTCTTTGGCTTTGGTCAATTCGGCCGTCAAATTGTCTATTAGAACTTTTGTCTCGCTTAGTTCTTTTTCTTTTTCTTCTAAAGCGACCGTCAATTCAGAGTTTAAATTGCCCAGCGCTTCACTAGCATCGCCGTCCACTTTGGTCTTTGTTTTAGCCAATTCAGCAGTCAAATTGTCAATTGTAGCTTTAGCTTTACTCAATTCTTCGCTTAGTAACTCTTTGTCTCTGATGGCATTGGTCAGTTTTGAATTAGAATCACCCACAAGCTCGAGTTCAGTCTTTGTTTTAGCCAATTCAGCAGTCAAATTGTCATTTGTAGCTTTAGCTTTACTCAATTCTTCGCTTAGTAACTCTTTGTCTCTGATGGCATTGGTCAGTTTTGAATTAGAATCACCCACAAGCTCGAGTTCAGTCTTTGTTTTAGCCAATTCAGCGGTCAAATTGTCAATTGTAGCTTTAGCTTTACTCAATTCTTCGCTTAGTAACTCTTTGTCTCTGATGGCATTGGTCAGTTTTGAATTAGAATCACCCACAAGCTCGATTTCAGTCTTTGTTTTAGCTAATTCAGCCGTCAGATTGTCAATTGTAGCTTTAGCTTCAAACAGCTCTTTGTTCAACAACTCTTTGTCATCTGAGGCCGTTGCCAATTCTGAGTTAAGCTTTTCTATAATGCTTCCATCTTCTTTGGCTTCGGCTATTTCAATAGTCAAACTGTCGCAAGCAGTTTTGGCTTCAATTAATTCTCTGTTTAGTAACTCTTTGCTTTCAACGGTGACCGACAGCTCGGCGCGCAGTTTTTCAACGGCAGCTTCAGCCGCAATAGAATTTTCCTTTAACTCGCCAGTCAGCCGCTGAATAGAATTTCTAGCATTGTTGAGTTCAACAGTGAGTTCGTCCGTACGGCGCTTATAAAATGCGGCACTATTGTCCAGCTCCCCATCCCCCGCCGTGTCCTCTCTGCCGCAACCCGACGAAGTGGACGCGGCGGCTGCGGGGGTGGCGGTGGTGGCGGCCTCGCGAGTCAGCGTCAGCATTTCCTCTTTGGCGTCCAATTCAAAACGTAGGCGACGCACCTCCGCCTCGTACAGACGGGACTGCTCGCGCATAGTTGACAGGTCGAGCCGCTTGGCCTCGGATTCGACGCGCAGCTGGTCGGCTAGCCGGAGCAGCTCATTGTCCCGGTCCCGCAGGGTCAAGCGCAGCTGGCCAACCTCTTCTTCGGCTGCGTCGAGCTGCGCGAACAAAGACTCCACCTGGAATTGATTGAAGAGGCCTTTTCAATATGATTTATTGTGTATAATAAGGTTAAGAAAGAGCTAAAGACAGCTGGATGGCATTGGGGTGAGATCGCTTCAGAAACTAGAACTTTCAGAATGTAAAAGCACTGCTTAACTTCATTAATTAGAAATTTAACAAACTGGATCTTTCATATCGTAAAACAGTAAGCAGTAAGCGGTTCTATCATTTATTAATGATAATGATAATCATGACGATGATGATAATGATAATAATGATGATGATAATAATAATAATAATAATAATAACTGATTACACCTACCCCGATTGGGAAGATATACAACCGACAGCTCAGCCGCAGCTATTGTGCGGCGCATCTGAAGGCTGCGTACGGCTGTTCAGCCCAAGGACTGGGGGGGGGGGGTCGCCACACAGCCTCAATTACCCCAGCTAATGCTGGCACCCATTTTACAGCTGGGTGAACTGAAGCAATGCAGAGTTAAGCGTCTTGCTCAAGAGCACAAATTGTTCCAGTGAGATCGGGAATCGAACCCCCGACCTTTAAGTCGTGAGTCCGACGCTCTAACCACTAAGCTAAATCCCCCAATTAATAGATTTGTGACGTTTCTACGACGTATCAATTACAAACGTCAATAAACAGATAGTTGATGTCAACTTGAGCACCCGAATGGAGTCGAAAGTAAAGCTCTGGACCAACAAACCCTGGGAGCACAAAGGAGCGAACCAGATGAGATGCCTTGGCGTTTCTTTACAAGTTGTTAATTGATCCGAAAAGTTATAAAAAATGTAGTTGGTTGGGTCCAGAGCTTTACTTCGCCGCAAAAGTTGACATCCTCTTTTACAATGTACGAACGTAGAGAGCTTCGTTGGAATGCTGCTATAGCAGTTTTTCCAAGCTTTCCGAAATTTTTCTAGTGTTAGGTGAGCACCGTTTTTACAAACCCCTACAAAAGCACTGCACCAACCTCAACCGCCAGTTGCTCAGCCTCGGCGCTATCAACCAGCCTAGTGCGCAGCATTCGACTCGAAGCCTGGAGTCGAGCTTCCATTCGACGCATAGTTTGCAGATGGGACTCCAGCTTCCGGTTGAGTTCGCGACTGTCCCGCTCCATAGCGGCAATTTTGCCGTCGCGTTTAGCCAGCGTCGCCTCCAGCTCATCAATAAGCGGCTGAGTAAGGTCGCATTCAACTTGACGGCTGGCAACCGAGGTGGCAGGACGGCTGGAAATCCAACTGGCGGAGCCTGTGGTAATCGCTCGCTTGTTGGCTATCTCAAGGCGCTCCATCATCTCAGTTAGGGACTCCTCTTTCTCGGCGATAGTCTGCTCCAAGCCTTCGCAGCGCTCGCCAGTATTTACCAACTGTTGATGCTGACTGGCCACGCACTGTATTAGAATAATGACAAAAATTTCATAAAATTGCAGTATTAAGTGAAGAAATTTCAGTACAAAAAATGAAAACTCATTGAAACTTACGCTAACAAGGTTAGTAATCCATTCTGAAAGCTCGGACATTGACAACAACGAGGGCGGAGATGGGAGACTCACTTCGCGGTATGAAAGTCCAGCAGCTCTAATAGCATCGTCAAAAGCGCGATAGAAAACTTCAACGGTCTGAGACTCAGAAATTGTCGGGTTCTCTTTTTCGAATGAAGCCTCGGGAGGTAAAAGTGCAACCGTTTCTGTTGATGCATCGGCAACTGAAACGTCCGGCCTAGCATTTGAAGCGGTGTTTGCGTCAGATAGAGTCGCTGACTCCCTTTCTGGTTCGGTCTGACAGCTGCATTCCGCAGTCTCTGCTCGCTGCTGACTCTGCCTGGCTGCCTCTTTCAGAATTCGGCACTGTTTTACAAGCCGGGCAAATTTTTCTTTCATGCGATCTCGCTCGGTGCTGACTTCCTCATGCGTCACTTTCAACTGGGTAGAAGATTCCATTAGAGCAGCGTTCTCAGAGGCTAAAGCGTCCCGCTCTGCGACTAAATTTTCCCGATCGGAAAGCATTGACTCTCGCTCTGCAATCAAAGTGTCTCGCTCTAAAAGTATGCTGTCCCGTTGGGTTAACAACGAATCTCGCTCTAATACCAAAGTGTCTCGATCTAAAACTGAATCCTCTCGATCTGAGTTTAGAACCTTTACTTTAGCAAGTTCAGAATCTGTCGCTTCTCTGGATGCTTCTGAAGCTGCGAGTTGTTGTTTTAACTCGAATACTTCTTCAGTCAGTGCCATCTTAGAGAACAATAACTGCTCAACTTCTTGTTCGGACACTCGACTGTGAACTTCATTGAATTCCACATCAGTACTAGCATCAACCATCACCCTTACTGGTTCGAATAAAGAGTCGGAAGAGATGACATCTGTTTCAGTTGCAGCATCTGATGTAGCTGTCGCACTAGCTGCAGTTACTGACTCAGTGGCTGTTTCAATCTGACAGCCAATGTCCGCAGTCTCTGCTCGCTGATGACTCTGCTTGGATGCTTCCTTCAAAATGCGGCACTGCTTCACAAGTCGAGCGCACTTTTCTTTCATGCGATCTTGCTCAGTACAGACTGCGTCATGCTTTTCCTTCAACTGGGTGGCAGATTCCATCAGAGCAGCGTTCTCTGAAGCTAAAGTATTCCGCTCTAACGCAAGCGTGTCACGTTCCGAAACCAGAGCGTTTCGTTCTAATACTAGGTTTTCAAGCTCAGAGATCGTAGCTGAGCGCTCTTTAATCAACGTGTCACGCTCTAACAGTAAACTATTGTACATTGAGACAAGCTTCTCCCGTTCAGACAGTAAATTGTCTCGGTCTGAAACGAGATTTTCATGAGCTGACATGACAGTCATTGCTTTGTCGAGCTCTGAATCCACAGCTTGCTTCGATGACTCCAAAGCTGCGAGCTGCTGTTTCAACTCGAAGACTTCCTCAGTCAGTGACACCTTGGATGATAATAACTGCTCAATCTCTTGCTCGGACACTCGACCTTCAAGTCCACTTGGCTCTGCATCAGTACACGCGTCTACCATCATCCTTTCTGGTTCGAATGACGACTCAGAAGAGATAATCATATTCGTTTTATTTTTAGCATCTGATACTGATGCTGATGCTGTACCAGCTGCAGCCACTGATTCGGTGGTCGTCTCAGTCTGACAGCAAATGTCTGCAGTCTCCGCGCGTTGTTGACTCTGCTTGGATGCTTCCTTCAAAATGCGGCACTGTTTCACGAGTCGAGCGCACTTTTCTTTCATGCGATCTCGCTCGGTGCACACTGAGTCATGCTTCTCCTTCAACTGGGTGGCGGATTCCATCAGCTGAGCGTTCTCTGAGGCTAATGCCTCGCGCTCTGTAGCCATGGAGTCACGCTCTGACGCAAAGTCGTTCCGTTCTGATACCAAAGTCTCCCGTTCTTTAATCAAGGCGTCCCGCTCTGATGATAAATTTCCATAATCCGAGAGCATGGCTTCGCGCTCAGTGACCAATGCATCACGTTCCGACACCAACGAATCACGCTGCGATAGTAACACTTCGTGTTCTGAAACAAGCTTATCGTGAGCTGACATGACAGTCATCGCTTTGTCAAGCTCTGAATCCGCAGCTTGCTTCGATGACTCCAAAGCTGCGAGCTGCTGCTTCAACTTGAATACTTCCTCAGTGAGTGACATCTTGGATGATAATAACTGTTCGACCTCTTGCTCGGATACTCGGCTTTCAAGTCCACTTGGCTCTGCATCAGTACACGCGTCTACCATCATCCTTTCTGGTTCGAATGACGACTCAGAAGAGATAATCATATTCGTTTTATTTTTAGCATCTGATACTGATGCAGATGCTGTACCAGCTGCAGCCACTGATTCGGTGGTCGTCTCAGTCTGACAGCACATGTCCGCAGTCTCCGCGCGTTGTTGACTCTGCTTGGATGCTTCCTTCAAAATGCGGCACTGTTTCACGAGTCGAGCGCACTTTTCTTTCATGCGATCTCGCTCGGCGCAGACCGCGTCATGCTGCTCCTTTATTTGAGAGGTAGATTCCATCAGCTGAACTTTTTCTGACGCCAAGGTGTCCCGTTCAGAAGATAATAGGCTGCGATCCATCTTCAGCGAATCACGTTCAGTTGCGATGTCTTCAAGTTGCGACGCCATTGCTTGTAGTTCTGATGCCAAGGCGTCGCGCTCGCTGGTTAATGAGTCCCGGATATTTTCCAAGCCTTTTAACGTTGATTGCAGCTGTTCTATTTCTGACTGTTGAAGACTCCTAGAGGAATGAGTGTTCTAAAAAATTGAGAAGAAAACAATAAAATAAAAACCGAAATATCGCTAAAAATATATACGAGTACAAAACTTGGAAGAAGTACTTACAAGTAGGGCGACACGAACTGAGCTGACCACAGTCTCCAACTCCGGAAACTCTTCAATCTGTGTCTCTCCACTTGACACATGCTGCGCTAGATTCTCAACTATTTGTAGTTTTTGCAATGATTTCTTCAGCTGAGACTCTGCAAGCTTTCTAGCAGCCTCGGATTCGGTGAGTTGATTCTTCAAGTCAGATACCTCCTCTCCTAGGGAAATCTTTGATGCTAACAAGCTCTCTAACTCGCGCTTTGAACTTTTAGTAAGAGCACCAGTCCATTCGTCATCAGCGGCAACATCTACCAACGGTCTTTCTGGCTGCAACAGTAGATCGGTTTCTGTGGATACATTTACTTGAGTCACTGAAGGCATTGGTCCACCATCAGATGTCAGTACAGCGCCCGCGGCAGCCAAAGACACGGTGTCCGGTTCAGTCTGAGAGCTGAATTCTGCGGTCTCTGCTCGATGCTGACTCTGCTTTGAAGCCTCCTTCAGATTGCGACACTGTTTAACGAGTCGAGCGCACTTTTCTTTCATCCGATCTCGCTCTGTGCACACTGAGTCATGCTTTTCCCTTAACTGGGCGGCGGATTCCATTATTTGGGCGTTTTCTGAGGCTAGTGTTTCGCGCTCTGTTGTTACAGAGTCAAGTTCTGTTACCAGGGAAGCACGTCCTGATACTAGAGTATCGCGTTCTGTTACCAGAGAGTCACGCTCTAATACCAGAGCATCACGAGAGGATACTAGGCTTTCAAGATCAGCGATCAGGCGTTCACGTCCGGAAATTAGTGCGTCGCGCTCCAATATTACAGAATCGCACTGTGATGCTAAACTGTCCCGCTCGGACATTAGACTAATTGCTCTCTCAAGCTCTGAATCCGCAGTTTGCTTTGATGTCTCCAAAGCTGCAAGCTGCTGCTTTAAATCGAAGACTTCCTCAGTCAGAGACATCTTGGACAATAATAAATGCTCAACCTCTTGCTCTGACACTCGACTTTCAAGTTCACATGGCTCTGCATCAGTACAAGCATCTACCATCATCCTTTCTGGTTCAAATGACGACTCTGAAGAGATTATCATAACTGTTTCAGTTGCGGCGTCTGATACTGATGCAGATGATGTACCAGCTGCAGCCACTGACTCGGTGGCGGCTTCAGTCTGGCAGCACATGTCCGCAGTTTCTGTTTGCTGGTGACTCTGCTTGGATGCTTCCTTCAAAATGCGGCACTGTTTCACGAGTCGAGCGCACTTTTCTTTCATGCGATCTCGCTCGGTGCAGACAGAGTCATGCTTCTCCTTCAACTGGGTGGCGAATTCCATCAGCTGAGCGTTCTCTGAGGCTAGTGCCTCGCGCTCTGTAGCCATGGAGTCACGTTCTGATATCAAAGTCTCCCGTTCTCTTATCAAGGTGTTCCGCTCTAGCACCAAAGCTTCCTTTTCTGTTATCAAGGCATCCCGCTCTGATGAAAAATTTTCACGATCGAAGAGAATGGCTTCGCGCTCCGTGACCAATGCGTCGCGTTCCGACATCAATGAATCCCGCTCCGATATTAACACTTCGTGTTCTGAAACGAGCTTTTCGTGAGCTGACATGACAGTCATCGCTTTGTCAAGCTCTGAATCCGCAGCTTGCTTCGATGACTCCAAAGCTGCGAGCTGCTGCTTCAACTTGAATACTTCCTCAGTCAGTGACATCTTCGACGATAATAACTGCTCAACATCTTGCTCAGACACTCGACTTTCAAGTTCACATGGCTCTGCATCAGTACAAGCATCTACCATCAACCTTCCTGGTTCAAATGAAGACTCAGAAGAGATGACTACATCTGTTTCAGTTGCAGCATCTGATACTGATGCAGATGCTGTACCAGCTGCAGCCTCTGACTCAGTGGTTTCGTCAGTCTGACAGCAAATGTCCGCAGTCTCTGCTCGTTGTTGGCTCTGCTTGGACGCTTCCTTCAAAATGCGGCACTGCTTCACAAGTCGAGCGCACTTTTCTTTCATGCGATCTCGCTCGGCGCAGACCTCCTCAAGCCTGTTATTTAAGTCTGAGTTGGCTTCTTTTAACTGGGCAGCTTCTGAGGCTACGAGATTGCACTCAGTGGCTAGGTCGTCACGCTCTTTAGTTAGAGTGCTGACACTGTCAAGTGAAGCACTTTCTCGGGTTTGAAGGTCCACATTTTCTATTTGCGTTTGCTGTAGTTCCTCTTTTGCTCTTTGGAGCTGTACACATAGGTCCACTTTCGCATCCTAAAAAGAAGAGAAAAATTCTTATGTTACGACAAGTGACAGTAATTTAACTTAATGCAAAACGATGAATAAGAGAGAGTACTGTACGTAGTCTAAATTTTTCTGTTGTTTTTAATTTTTTATACGATAGGCAAGTGATAATTTAAGCTTTTATTAACTGTATGAAAAAATACAAAATTATAATTCTTGTACCTGATAGGTCTTGTCTAACAATAGCAGTTCGGATTCCAAATTTGACGCCTTGTCAGAGGACTGCCGGAGCTGGCCATCCAGATAACTGTTTGATTTCTCCAGAGTTTCTAATTCGTACTTTAATGCATTTACTGACCGCTCAAACTCCTGCTTTGCAGAACGAAATCCTTCTGCTGACTGCTCCAGTTCCACAATAAGCTTTTTATTCTGCTCATCTAAATTTGAGTTTTCCTGTGTCAGCTTAGAGACCTGAGTTTCAAAATCTTGCTTAGCGAGTACGATTGTACTGATTTCCTTTACGAGTTCCTCTTTTGACGCCATCGCTTCGACCAATTCGTCCGATACTTTTGTGAGGTCATCCTTATAATGCGCAGCATTACCTTCGAGTTGGATTAGTTGCGCATCTCGCACTTCTATTTCCTGCTGTTGTTTAAGCTTTTCTGATTCCAGATCAGCAACAGTTTGGTTCAGATGCATCCTTTCTTCCTTTAGCTTGCTTAGCTCGTCTGTGAGTTGTGTATTAGCAGTTTGCAATTGATTCACTCTGCTAATTTGTTCTTCACTGACCTGCGATTCTAGTTCGGATATTCTTTCCAGATATGATCCGATTTCCGAATGCATCCTCTGCTCTTCCTCTTCTAACTCAATTATCCGCTTTTCCATATTTGAGTTAGCATCCTGTAGTTCCACAATAGACTTGCGCAGTGCGGAATTCAACTCTTTGAGCTTGGCGATCGAGTCTTCCTGCAAAAAGCTGGTCTTCTGAAGCAACAAAATGTTAGTCTCATGCGAATACAAAATTTCTTCGTAGTCAGAAACAGACTTTTCTAGCTTGAAATTAGTGTCTTGCAGTTCAGACGCAGCTTTTCTTTGAGCTACAACGATGCTTTGTAACTCTTCAACTTTTTTATCAGCCTCAGCTTTTGAATTGCGAAGTTCAATTATATCACGGTTATACTCCTCGCTCTGCTTCTTCAGTTCAAAATTTTCATGGTAACGTTGTTCTCTTTCTTCCAGTGCTTTATTTAATTGATGTGAAAGATCCTCATTCGTCTTTGAGGCAAAATTTAGTTTTTCTTCACTCAATACTTGAGAGTTCTTAACAGCTAGTAGCTCTCCCTCAAGAAAGCGTTTGGTGTCTACCAACTCTTCATATTTTCGAGTGGCAATACTGCATTCATCCTGAAGCTTACTTACCTTGCGTTCTAACTGATCTTTAATTTCTATCGCATTTTGCAATGACTGACGGCATTCGCCAATATCAGTTGACAGGGAAGAATTTACATCCTGAAGCTGAGAAATTACTTTTTCGTTAACACTTCGTATAGACCGAAACTCTGAAATCTGTCCTTGTTGCAAAGATGTCAATTCTTCCAACTCAGAGATCTTTTGCTCATGACTTGTTACAGTCCGTTGAAGCACAGTCACACTTTTCTCAAGCGATTGCATCACACAGTTTAGTTCGGAAGAGGCTTCGTGAGACTTTACTAAAAGAGACTTCGTTTCTAAAATTTCGGCACTGCGTTCCTGATAAAGCTCGGAAATTCTTTTGAGCATAAGTTTTAGATTCTCATGATTTATCACAGAATGGTTCGAATGGGCGGCGTCAGCGAACTCAAAACCGTGTAGGTCACTGAACTCTTTTTGAAGCAATGAAAACAGTTCGCCAGACTGAGCCAAATGAAGTCTAACTTGGCCCTCTAGTTCTGATTGTTTTGAACGTTCGCTATTAAGCAAGCATTCGAGCTCCGAAATAAGATTACTCTTTGCCTGCTTCTCGCTTTCACAGACTTGAAGATTTGAGAGACAATCAGCAACCCGATCATCTTTTAAACGATTCTCATCTGAAAGCTCGCTAATCCTGATTTCTAAAGTAGATACCAAGGATTGAAAGTCGGAGAGAGCTTGCTCCTGGGAACTTTTGATTTTATTTAGTTCAGTAATCTTTTCGCTTTGGGACAACTTTATTGCTTCGAATTTCTGAGAAAGAGCCTCCTGTCGTGAAAATTCCTCTTGCAATTCAGAGAAGCTCCTTTCCTGACTAGCCTTAAGCTTCTTCAGCTCAGAAAAACTTTCAACTTGTAAAGCAAGTTTCTTGTTTGATTCTTTGATTTCATTTTCAAGAACGGTGATCTTTTCTTCCAGCTCTTTTATCTTCTTCTCAGTCTGCTCATTGACTGAGGCTTCCAGCTCTGTGACTCGCTTGGATTTCGATTCGAGCTCTTCTACCAGAGCACTGTTCTTGTCAGTCTGCTCATTGACTGAGGCTTCCAGCTCTGTGACTTGCTTGGATTTCGATTCGAGCTCTTCTACCAGAGCACGGTTCTTCTCAGTCTGCTCATTGACTGAGGCTTCCAGCTCTGCGACTTGCTTGGATTTCGATTCGAGCTCTTCTACCAGAGCACGGTTCTTCTCAGTCTGCTCATTGACTGAGGCTTCCAGCTCTGCGACTTGCTTGGATTTCGATTCGAGCTCTTCTACCAGAGCACTGTTATTCTCAGCTTGCTCATTGACTGAGGCTTCCAGCTCTGTGACTTGCTTGGATTTCGATTCGAGCTCTTCTACCAGAGCACGGTTCTTCTCAGCTTGCTCAGTGACTGAGGCTTCCAGCTCTGTGACTCGCTTGGATTTCGATTCGAGCTCTTCTACCAGAGCACGGTTCTCGTCAGTCTGCTCATTGACTGAAGCTTCCAGCTCTGTGACTCGCTTCGATTTCGATTCGAGCTCTTCTTCTAGACCGCGGTTTCTCTCTGTCAGTGTTTCGATTCTCGCGCTTTGAGTTGAGATTTTCTCTTTTGATTCACTAATCTCACTTTGAAGAGCGCTGGCCGTTTCTTCCAGCTCTTTTATCTTAGCCTTCTGTATCTTGTTTGACTCCACAACTTTCTTCAACTTGTTTTTTATTTTCTCGTGCACTTCGGCAGCCCGACCAAGTTTCTCTTCGTCTCGCTGCTTAGCTTCGCCAAGCAGTCGGAGTTGCTCTTCAATCGAGCTCTTTGCATCATTTAATTCAGAGAAGCTCTTTGTCAACTTTTCATTGGACTGCTCCAGATCAAGCTTCTCGGTCTGTAGCTGAGAAAGAGACTTGATTGACCCATCGAGCTCGTTCACAAGCTCACGAACTCTCTGCTCTAGAGCGTTATTATTAGAGGTCAGATCTGCGACTTTGGCTTCGAGATCCGACTTTGATTGAACTACAGAGTCCAGTTCTGTCGAAACCGAGTCCTTAGCAGATTTCAGCATTTGCAATTCATCTGAAAGCTTTTCTGACAAATCACTCTGCTTTATGATAGAGGCTTCCAGCTCTGTGATTTGCTTGGATTTCGATTCGAGCTCTTCTACCAGAGCACGGTTCTTCTCAGTCTGCTCAATGACAGATGCTTCCAGCTCTGTGATTTGCTTGGATTTCGATTCGAGCTCTTCTACCAGAGCACGGTTCTTCTCAGTCTGCTCATTGACTGAGGCTTCCAGCTCTGTGATTTGCTTGGATTTCGATTCGAGCTCTTCTACCAGGGCACGGTTCTTCTCAGTCTGCTCATTGACAGAGGCTTCCAGCTCTGTGATTTGCTTGGATTTCGATTCGAGCTCTTCTACCAGAGCACGGTTCTTCTCAGTCTGCTCATTGACAGACGCTTCCAGCTCTGTGATTTGCTTGGATTTCGATTCAAGCTCTTCTACCAGAGCACGGTTCTTCTCAGTCTGCTCATTGACAGAGGCTTCCAGCTCTGTGATTTGCTTGGATTTCGATTCGAGCTCTTCTACCAGAGCACGGTTCTTCTCAGTCTGCTCATTGACAGAGGCCTCCAGCTCTGTGATTTGCTTGGATTTCGATTCGAGCTCTTCTACCAGAGCACGGTTCTTCTCAGTCTGCTCATTGACAGAGGCTTCCAGCTCGGTGACTTGCTTCGATTTCGATTCGAGCTCTTCTACCAGAGCACGGTTCTTCTCAGCTTGCTCATTGACAGAGGCCTCCAGCTCGGTGACTTGCTTGGATTTCGATTCGAGCTCTTCTACCAGAGCACGGTTCTTGTCAGTCTGCTCATTGACAGAGGCCTCCAGCTCGGTGACTTGCTTGGATTTCGATTCGAGCTCTTCTTTCAGAGCACGGTTCTTCTCAGTCTGCTCAATGACAGATGCTTCCAGCTCTGTGACTTGCTTGGATTTCGATTCGAGCTCTTCTACCAGAGCACAGTTCTTCTCAGTCTGCTCATTGACAGAGGCCTCCAGCTCGGTGACTTGCTTGGATTTCGATTCGAGCTCTTCTACCAGAGCATTGTTCTTCTCAGCTTGCTCATTGACAGAGGCCTCCAGCTCGGTGACTTGCTTGGATTTCGATTCGAGCTCTTCTACCAGAGCATTGTTCTTCTCAGCTTGCTCATTGACAGAGGCCTCCAGCTCGGTGACTTGCTTGGATTTCGATTCGAGCTCTTCTTTCAGAGCACGGTTCTTCTCAGTCTGCTCAATGACAGATGCTTCCAGCTCTGTGACTTGCTTGGATTTCGATTCGAGCTCTTCTACCAGAGCACGGTTCTTCTCAGCTTGCTCATTGACAGAGGCCTCCAGCTCGGTGACTTGCTTGGATTTCGATTCGAGCTCTTCTACCAGAGCATTGTTCTTCTCAGCTTGCTCATTGACAGAGGCCTCCAGCTCGGTGACTTGCTTGGATTTCGATTCGAGCTCTTCTACCAGAGCATTGTTCTTCTCAGCTTGCTCATTGACAGAGGCCTCCAGCTCGGTGACTTGCTTGGATTTCGATTCGAGCTCTTCTACCAGAGCACGGTTCTTGTCAGTCTGCTCATTGACAGAGGCCTCCAGCTCGGTGACTTGCTTGGATTTCGATTCGAGCTCTTCTACCAGAGCACGGTTCTTCTCAGTCTGCTCAATGACAGATGCTTCCAGCTCTGTGACTTGCTTGGATTTCGATTCGAGCTCTTCTACCAGAGCACGGTTCTTCTCAGTCTGCTCATTGACTGAGGCTTCCAGCTCTGTGACTTGCTTGGATTTCGATTCGAGCTCTTCTACCAGGGCACTGTTCTTGTCAGTCTGCTCATTGACAGAGGCCTCCAGCTCGGTGACTTGCTTGGATTTCGATTCGAGCTCTTCTTCCAGAGCACGGTTCTTCTCAGCTTGCTCAGTGACTGAGGCTTCCAGCTCTGTGACTTGCTTGGATTTCGATTCGAGCTCTTCTAACAGAGCACGGTTCTTGTCAGTCTGCTCATTGACTGAGGCTTCCAGCTCTGTGACTCGCTTGGATTTCGATTCAAGCTCTTCTACCAGGGCACTGTTCTTGTCAGTCTGCTCATTGACTGAGGCTTCCAGCTCTGTGACTCGCTTCGATTTCGATTCGAGCTCTTCTTCTAGACCGCGTTTTCTCTCTGTCAGTGTTTGGATTATCGCGCTTTGAGTTGAGATTTTCTCGTTTGACTCACTAATCTCACTCTGAAGAGCGCCGACCGTTTCTTCCAGCTCTTTTATCTTAGCCTTCTGTATCTTGTTTGACTCCACAACTTTCTTCACCTTGTTTGTCATTTTCTCGTGCACTTCGGCAGCCCGACCAAGTTTCTCTTCGTCTCGCTGCTTAGCTTCGCCAAGCAGTCGGAGTTGCTCTTCAATCGAGCTCTTGGCATCATTTGACTCAGACAAGCTCCTTGCCAAATTTTCATTGGACTGCTCAAGATCAAGTTTCTCGGTCTGTAGCTGATCTACTGTCCTTTCCGAACTTTCAAGTAAACTTGTTAGTTCAGATATTTTAGCTGCTGCCTCATCACGAGCTTGTTGTTTTTGCATTTTAAGTTGTTCTTTAAGATTCATGATAGTTTGTTGCAATTGATCATTTTGAGAGGATATTTGCTGATTGGTGCTTTCTTGATCAGATATAGTTTGACAGATTTTGTTCATTTTTTGCTTCATCGTTTCCAGTCTGTTATGCGTCTTTTCATAATTAGCGGTTATTTCTTTAACTTGGTTTTCACTTGCCGCAAGTGATTTTTGACTGACCTCTAGCAGTGATTCTAATTCACTTTTTTCTTTGGAAATTTCATTCAAATCACGGGTTACTTGTTCAAGTTGAAGCTTCTGGCTCGTAAACTGACTTTCTAAATGTCTTAAAGCACTAGAAGATGAGGATATAAACTGAGCAATGCTTTCAACAGTGCCTTCTAATGACGTTTCGGTAGTTTCCACTGATAGATTTAAATTCGTTTCGGCACACAGCTGAGCAACCGAACTTCGTAAACTTGATAGGGAGTCAGTTACGCGAGCCAATAGATTTGAATTCAAAGAAGCTGTTGAACTTACCTTCGAAATCATCTCGTCTTTGTTATGGAGATCGGCACTCAGTTGTTCGACATTGGCTTGCATTTGCTGTTGGGCCGATTGATAGTTGCTTGCTTCCATGGATTTCTCTGCGAGTTTTGTCTCCACTTCTTCAACCATTGCTTTTAAATCGCTGACTACTTGCCTAAGTTGGGAGTTGTCATCTTCTAAGCCAGAAATTTTGACTTCTAGCTGCTCATTAGTAGCAATTAATTTGCGCTGATCATCCTGCAACTTGTCTTCATTCTGCTTCAGCTCATTAACACTGTCAGACAAAGACTTGACATCGCCTAAGGATGAGTCGAGTCTGTCTTGGAATTCACTATTGCTCGACTTAAGAGAGTCAATAAGGCTGTGTAACGATTGATTCTCTTCCTGTAGAAGCTTGTAATTTTGAAGCATCGTTTGCTTTTCAGCCGTCAATCGGTCTAGTTGATCATCCAGCTGTTCTAGCTGTTCTTGATTCTCTTTAAACTTTGCAGAAATCTCATCATTATAAGATTCTAAAGCAGAGTGTTCTTTTTGAAGAGCTTTAAGCTCGGCATTTGCTGATTCAAGCTGAGACTCGAGTTCCAGACAATTCTTCTTCTGATTAGCACACTGCACTGACATACTTGCGTTTTCATCTTCCATACGCTGCAGTTGTTCTTCTTGTCTAGCACACTTTTCTTTTAGCCCTCGCATTTCTTCCATAGTTCGGGTGATTTTTTCTTGAAACCCTGTATTCTCTTGCCGCGCTTCAGCAAACTCTGATTCAGCATAAGCAAGCGTTTTCTGCAAACTCTCTAGCTCGCGCTGACTGCTGCTCAAAGATGAATGCCACTCATCAGCTTGACAAGTAACGGAATTTAGCGACTCTTTAAGATCGGAATTCTCCGCAAAAGAAGCTTGTAATCGATCTCGTAGCTTGGAATTCTCTTCGCTAAGTTCAGCTATTGAATCTTGGGCTTCAACAAGTTGACTTTGAAGCGAAACAGTTTGTTGACTTAGATCATCAATGATTTCGACTTGCTGGTTCAACTTCTGCAGTGTAGCTTTAATGCTTTCAACTTCGTGATTCCTCTCATAAAGCTGCTTGTCCAAGCTTTTGCATTCAGCTTTCAAAGCTTCTACTTCTTCACTGCGCAGGGACTGAATTCGATCCCGCTGTTGGATGACGTTAGCCAGCTGCTCAGTTACTTCGTCTAAATTTTTTCTAAGCTGTTCTATCTCTTCAGCTTGTTTTTGTTGTTTGCGCTCGCTAGTATCTAGTTGGTTATGCAAGTGAGCTTGCTCAGATTGTATGCCGATTTGATCAACCACAGACTTTTGAAGTTTCTCAGACAGTTCCCGGCTTTCAGCATCTGCCTGGGAAAGCTGAGTAATTAGAGACTTCTTAGTTTCCTCTAGTTCCCAGATTTGCATTTCACAATCGCCCTTTGAGTCGCTAACTGTCTGCAACAGTGTTCGAAGACTCTGGCATTCATTCTCAGAAGTAGTAAGCGAGACTTGTAGATTTTCGACAGTTTGTTCTAACGCAGCACACTTTTCTTCCGTTGATTCAAGATCTTCAATGCGATCAGATGCCTCTTCTAAAACTCGCTTAGCTTCCATCGCATCCTCCATCAAATCAGACTTTTCCTGTGTAAGAGTGTTGATCTGCTCGACTGATACTTGAAGCTGTTCCTTCAAACTTAAGACTTCTTTCTGGCTAGATTTGAGCTCTTGCTCCATTTTGCTAGACTCTTCCAATCTGGCCGCTAATTCTTGAACAGATGCATCTGAAGAAGACCGCAAATTATTTAACTGTAGCATCAAGTCATCAGAACTAAGCTTAAGACGGCTGATTTCCTCAACCTTCTCTATCTCAACGACGCTAAGCTTTTCGGTGAGTTGTGCAACCTGTTCAACAAATTGCGACTTCTCCGACTGCAAACTGTCTAACTGAAGTTTCATCTCGCTCGAGTTCGACTCACTCGCCTGTAGCTTCTCATCGAGCTCTCTGACTTGATCAACGAGTTGCGACTTCTCCGACTGCAAACTGTCCAACTGAAGTTTCATCTCGCTCGAGTTCGACTCACTTGCCTGTAGCTTCTCATCGAGCTCTCTGACTTGATCAACGAGTTGCGACTTCTCCGACTGCAAACTGTCCAACTGAAGTTTCATCTCGCTCGAGTTCGACTCACTCGCCTGTAGCTTCTCATCGAGCTCTCTGACTTGATCAACGAGTTGCGACTTCTCCGACTGCAAACTGTCCAACTGAAGTTTCATCTCGCTCGAATTCGACTCACTTGCCTGTAGCTTCTCATCGAGCTCTCTGACTTGATCAACGAGTTGCGACTTCTCCGACTGCAAACTGTCCAACTGAAGTTTCATCTCGCTCGAGTTCGACTCACTTGCCTGTAGCTTCTCATCGAGCTCTCTGACTTGATCAACGAGTTGCGACTTCTCCGACTGCAAACTGTCCAACTGAAGTTTCATCTCGCTCGAATTCGACTCACTTGCCTGTAGCTTCTCATCGAGCTCTCTGACTTGATCAACGAGTTGCGACTTCTCCGACTGCAAACTGTCCAACTGAAGTTTCATCTCGCTCGAGTTCGACTCACTTGCCTGTAGCTTCTCATCGAGCTCTCTGACTTGATCAACGAGTTGCAACTTCTCCGACTGCAAACTGTCCAACTGAAGTTTCATCTCGCTCGAGTTCGACTCACTCGCCTGTAGCTTCTCATCGAGCTCTCTGACTTGATCAACGAGTTGCGACTTCTCCGACTGCAAACTGTCCAACTGAAGTTTCATCTCGCTCGAATTCGACTCACTTGCCTGTAGCTTCTCATCGAGCTCTCTGACTTGATCAACGAGTTGCGACTTCTCCGACTGCAAACTGTCCAACTGAAGTTTCATCTCGCTCGAGTTCGACTCACTTGCCTGTAGCTTCTCATCGAGCTCTCTGACTTGATCAACGAGTTGCAACTTCTCCGACTGCAAACTGTCCAACTGAAGTTTCATCTCGCTCGAGTTCGACTCACTCGCCTGTAGCTTCTCATCGAGCTCTCTGACTTGATCAACGAGTTGCGACTTCTCCGACTGCAAACTGTCCAACTGAAGTTTCATCTCGCTCGAGTTCGACTCACTCGCCTGTAGCTTCTCATCGAGCCCCCTGACTTGCTCAACGAGTTGTGACCTATTCGACTGCAAATTGTCTATTTGCAGCTTCAGCTCATTCATGGTTGACTCGTACACTTCTAGCTTACTGTTGAGTTCTGTGACTTGGTCAGTAAGTCTAGACTTTTCTGTTGATAAAATATCGACCTGTTCAGTAACTTCACTTGATGCTGACTCATTGACTCTTAACTTTTCAGTTAAATGTGCAACTTGGTCTTCTAATTCAGATTTTTCAGTCAACAAGTTTTCGACTTGCAGCTTTAGTTCACTACAGTTGGACTCGGTGGTGTTCACATTATTCGTGAGTGCTTCGACTTGGTTAGCCAGCAAAGATTTTTCCGACGACAAATCGTCAATCTGATTTTTAAAGTCCATGGTAGTCGATTCGTGAACTTGCAGCTTTTCTCTGAAGTCAGCAATTTGGTTAACGAACTGTGAATTCTCTGACTGTAAACTATCGATTTGCAGCTTCATTTTCTTTGAACTTAATTCACTTTCACTTAGCTTTTTGTTGAGATCAGCGACTTGTTCAGTTAACGCAGCTTTTTCAGAAGACAGACTATCGGAAATCTGCTTAATATCGCTCAGGCTTAACTCGCTAACTCTCAATTTCTCATTAAGTTCTATAATGTTGTCCGTGAGTTGGGATTTTTCCGACTGAAAGCTTTCAATCTGTTTTTTAAGCCCTTCAGAGTTCAACTCATTATTTCGCAACTTTTCAGTAAGATCAGCAACTTCATTTGCGAATTGATCTTTTTCTTTCGACAAAAGATCTATATGCTGTTTAAGTTCAGTTGAGTTTGAGTCGCTGCTTTTCAGCTTTTCGGTGAGAACTGTAATTTGGTCGGCCAACTGAGAATTTTCGGCAGACAAACTGTCTTTTTGATGCTTAAAATCACTAGAAGTTAATTCATGGGCTTTTAACTTCTCACTTAAGTCAGTACATTGTTCAACTATTGAGGATTTTTCAGACCGTAAGGTATCGATCTGTAGCTTTAGTTCATTGGAGTTCGATTCACTGACTGAGAGCTTTTCATTTAGGTGCGCGGCGTGGCCTTCTAATTGCAAATTCTCCGACTGCAAGCTGTCAATCTGTTTCTTCAGCTCACTGGAGTTAGACTGGCTAGCGGTCAGCTTCTCAGTGAGGCCTGAGACTTGCTCTTCTAATTGGGACTTCTCGGACAGTAAGCTGTCAACCTGTTGCTTCAAATCACTTGACTTCGAGTCTCCGACACTCAGCTTCTCAGTGAGGTCTGCGACTTGATCAGCATACTGAGACTTCTCCGACTGCAAACCTTCAATCTGTTGCTTCAGCTCACTGGAGTGAGACTCACTAATTCCCAGCTTCTCAGTGATGTCTGCTACTTGGTCTTCCAGCTGGGACTTCTCCGCTTGCAGACTGTCTAATTGTTGTTTAAGCTCGCTGAAGTTAGCCTCACTGACGCTCAGCTTCTCAGTGAGATCTGCAACTTGATCAGCATACTGAGACTTCTCCGATTGCAAGCCGTCAATCTGTTGTTTAAGCTCGCTGAAGTTGGCCTCACTGACGCTCAGCTTCTCAGTGAGATCTGCAACTTGATCAGCATACTGAGACTTTTCCGATTGCAAGCCGTCAATCTGTTGTTTAAGCTCGCCGAAGTTAGCCTCACTGACGCTCAGCTTCTCAGTGAGATCTGCAATTTGATCAGCATACTGAGACTTTTCCGATTGCAAGCCGTCAATCTGTTGTTTCAGCTCGCTGAAGTTGGCCTCACTAACGCTAAGTTTCTCAGTTAGGTCTGCAACTTGATCAGCATACTGAGACTTTTCCAAATGCAAGCCGTCAATCTGTTGTTTAAGCTCGCTGAAGTTGGCCTCACTGACGCTCAGCTTCTCAGTGAGATCTGCAACTTGATCAGCATACTGAGACTTTTCCGATTGCAAGCCGTCAATCTGTTGTTTAAGCTCGCCGAAGTTAGCCTCACTGACGCTCAGCTTCTCAGTGAGATCTGCAACTTGATCAGCATACTGAGACTTTTCCGATTGCAAGCCGTCAATCTGTTGTTTAAGCTCGCCGAAGTTAGCCTCACTGACGCTCAGCTTCTCAGTGAGATCTGCAACTTGATCAGCATACTGAGACTTTTCCGATTGCAAGCCGTCAATCTGTTGTTTCAGCTCGCTGAAGTTGGCCTCACTAACGCTCAGCTTCTCAGTGAGATCTGCAACTTGATCAGCATACTGAGACTTTTCCGATTGCAAGCCGTCAATCTGTTGTTTAAGCTCGCTGAAGTTGGCCTCACTAACGCTAAGTTTCTCAGTGAGATCTGCAACTTGATCAGCATACTGAGACTTTTCCGATTGCAAGCCGTCAATCTGTTGTTTAAGCTCGCTGAAGTTGGCCTCACTGACGCTCAGCTTCTCAGTGAGATCTGCAACTTGATCAGCATACTGAGACTTTTCCGATTGCAAGCCGTCAATCTGTTGTTTAAGCTCGCTGAAGTTAGATTCACTAAAGCTCAGCTTTTCATTGAGATCTGCAACTTGGACTTCTAATTGAGACTTCTGTGACTGCAAGCTGTCTTTATGTTCAAAAAGAAGCTGCTTCTCCGATTGCAAGTCTTCAAATTGTTGTTTCAACTCCTGAAAGCCGGATTTCGATTGCGCTAGCTCATCATTTAGCCTTGTAACCTCTACAGAAAGCGCTGACCTTTCGGTGTCTACTTTAGCCGACATTTGGTTTAATTCGTCAACAAGCGCTTCATTCTCGGTCAACCTTTCTGCAATTTCTAAGTTACGCGCAGACATGGATTGTTTTTCTGACTCCAGCTGTTCGATAACTTGTTTGAAATTTGCGCATTCAGATTCCAAGCTTTGTATTTGCTCATTCAATCGAGTATTCTGCTCAGCTAGTTGAAGCTTTTCAGAGTTGAGCGTTCCTACTTGCTCATGGATGCTGGATTGTGCAGCCTTGACGCTATCGCTCAATTGGGCTGCTTGCTCCCGCAACAAAGAATTTTCTGAGCCAAGCTGTTCGACAGATTCTGTCAGTTCAGCAATTCGACTATCAGCTGATTTGACGCGCTCAATCATAGCAGAGTTTTGCTCAGTTAATCGTATATTCTCCGATTCTAGCCGTTCATGTAGTTGTTTGAGCTCATCATATTTCTTTTGTAGAGACAGCGAAGATGCAGAAATTTGCGAGTAAGCGTCTTGCAGCTTGACTAGCTCTTCAGTTTTCTCTCTCAACAACTGTCCGCTAACGTCTGCATCTTCTCTGCGTCCGCCACTCGAAGCCGATTGTTGCACTTCGCTGGTTTCTATCGGATGCTCGGGGCTGCTTTCGGAACCAGTGTCCTGCAATAGAGATTTGCATCAGATTGACAATAGTCAACGCATTCGAGTATACTCATTTACTTCAAACCAGTTTGGGGTTTAAGGATGCATTAAATACCAATGCTAAATGTTCAGTATGACAATGTTTGAAAATACGAGTATCTTTACTTATTAAATAACCACCGCCTAATAGTTATTAACGTGTTCTTATCGATTTTTTCAGCCGGATCCACTTGATCGGGAAAATCCAATTGTTTGATTTTAATTTGTTCAACTGCATGAAGTTCAGCACCAAATACTACAAACACTCACCCGTGTTGCCCCCGCCTTTGTTTGCTGTTGCTGCAACTGAGCATCCAAAGCTTTCAACTGCTTCTCTAATGATTTCACTCGAGCCTTAGTTGATAAATGCTTCTTCTTTTCCGCTTGCAATTCGACGCGCAGATCTTCCGCCGGCTTTGGCGCCACGGCGGCAGCGGAAACGGCGTCTGCGTCAGCCTGCAGCTGCGCGAGGCGCTGCTCCAGGCTGCTGCGCTCCGTCTCCAACTGGACCGCCTTAGATCGAAGCTCGTCCGCCTCGCGAGCCCATTGGCTAGCGGCCTGGTAGAACAATTAACAATATAAGCTGTATTCAGAACACAACAATCTAATCATTGTGATCATCACATCGGCAGAATAACACTGATTTACCTCAGCCTGCTCCTCCTTAACTTTAGCCAATTGTTTTTCCAACGATTTGACCTTCGCTTTGGCGGTCAGATGCCGCTTGCGCTCCGCCTGCAGCTCCTTGCGGGCCGCCTCGTCCGCTGCTGCCAGCGCCTCAGCGGCTCCGGAAGATGCTGCAGCTTCGGATTTCTGGAATACAACAGAAAAATACGTAATTTTTTTTCAAATAATTTAACATTGAAGCACTGCATCTACCCACTCATTCTTCAGTGAAGCCCTGCATCTACCTGCTCACTCTTCAGTGAAGCCCTGCATCTACCTGCTCACTCTTCAGTAAAGCCCTGCATCTACCTGCTCACTCTTCAGTGAAGCCCTGCATCTACCTGCTCACTCTTCAGTGAAGCACTAAATCTACCTGCTCACTCTTCAGTGAAGCCCTGCATCTACCTGCTCACTCTTCAGTGAAGCACTAAATCTACCTGCTCACTCTTCAGTGAAGCCCTGCATCTACCTGCTCACTCTTCAGTGAAGCCCTGCATCTACCTGCTCACTCTTCAGTGAAGCCCTACATCTACCTGCTCACTCTTCAGTAAAGCCCTGCATCTACCCGCTCACTCTTCAGTGAAGCCCTGCATCTACCTGCTCACTCTTCAGTGAAGCCCTGCATCTGCCTGCTCACTCTTCAGTGAAGCCCTGCATCTGCCTTAAAATCTGTTAAGAGTAGCATATTTACCCTTAAATTGTTCAGCTCATTCTTGAGCTCTTTGACAGCAAAGTCTCTCTCAGCCAGTTGACTCTGCTGCTCCAACAGCTGAGCTTCCGCCTCTTTAAGTCGTTCAATTTTCTGTCGAAGAGCCTCTTGGCAGTCGCGCAGTTGCGATTCGAATATTGTGTCAACATTTTGCTTGCTGGCCTCTGACAATATCATATTTGAGTGATCATATTATATACATAGAAGAAACTGATTGCATTTCTGCTTTTTTAAACACGGGCACTCACCATTGAACAGCTTTTTAACGGATTCTTCGTGACTCTTCATCAGAATTAGCATATCGTCGTCTTTCATAGAGATCTCTTCTTGCTTTCGCTGAATGAATGAATAAAGGGGTTATGTAAATGACTAAAAATATTGCTCGTTTAAGATAAGCTATGCGGCCATGCTTAATAGGGATTGACCCTCCGTCCTTTCAAACAACTAAATTCGAATAAAAAAGTTCGAGTACGAGGTCAGCCAAGTAGAAGGCATGAGGGGGCTTCTGGGACAAAATTTTTCACGTCCTCCATAATCCACCTAAATCCATCCATATTATCCCTGACAGAATCAGAAAAAAAAGGGGGTCGCACTTGCTCCAAAAACTTCGAACGTAATCCCATTAAATCCATCCATATTATCCCTGACAGAATCAGAAAAAAAGGGGGTCGCACTTGCTCCAAAAACTTCGAACGTAATCCCATTAAATCCATCCATATTATCCCTGACAGAATCAGAAAAAAAAGGGGGGTCGCACTCGCTCACAAAACATCCTCCATAATCCACCTAAATCCATCCATATTATCCCTGACAGAATCAGAAAAAAAAGGGGGGTCGCACTCGCTCACAAAACATCCTCCATAATCCACCTAAATCCATCCATATTATCCCTGACAGAATCTTGAAAAAAGGGGAGGGGTCGCACTTGCTCCGAAAACTTCGAACATAATCCTATTAAATCCATCCATTATTATCCCTGACAGAATCAGAGCAGGTGTCCACTAACACCTGTTATGCTCATTGACACCGACATCCACCCATAACATTTCTAAAACAATCAGAAAATAATCTGCATTCTTCTCCCCACATTCAATTCGCAACGCGAAATCAGATCGTAGTTGCCAACTACAAGGTAGTACCTTGTTTACGTAAGTTCTACGTAAAAAATAAAACCCATGCCATGCGCTCCACATGTGCTTTCCATTCTCTCCATTGGCTGAAGTTATAAGGTAGTACCTTGTAGTTGCCAACTACAAGGTACTACCTTGTAGTTGGCAACTACATGCAACTGCCGGGTATATAAACAGCCGATTCACACCGCACCTCGCCCCGCCTCGACTCGCCCTGCCTCGCCTAGCCTCACCTTGCTCTCTTCTGTCATGAATTCGAAGGCGAAACAGCAGCCGACAAAAATTATCGATACAATTAAAAGTATCAGTAGCAAAGACATCGCAAGCACGGCTGTCGCGATTACCGCCATTAACGAAGAGGAGCAGGCCTCACTGTTTGAATGCTTGCAAAAAATCGATCGTGAATCGTTGAAAAAAGAGAAATCCGACGAGGCCAAGCGCTCCAGTAATGACAAGGAGCGCCGAGAGGCACGCTTCATAGCGCGTCTAAAAGAGAGTCTCAAAAAAATTAAAAATGAGCAGATCGACATCAAGACGCGGTAAGTTTTTTTTGCTTATTCTATTATTTGCAATCCTTGACTTGGTAAAAACGTGATTTAAATTACTTAAGGTTTTTATGATTTCTAGAAAGCGAAACATATTTTACATTATGATTCCGTGTTATTGCTTTTTTTTAGTTTCTACAACGCTAAAGCGTTATGCTTGGCCGACGTTCAAACGGATGTGGACGGAATGTTGACGCAGTTCGCCAGTTTAGAGTCCTTCATTGGGGACTTGGAGGTGCTCACCTGTCTGGCGAGAAAAAAGCAGGCGGAGATCCTCGCGTCTATTAAGACCCAAGGTCTCTCAACAGAAGGAGCCGCCAAGCGACTGGACATCGACCCCAAGTTCGCCGAACGACTGTACACCTTCCACGGGTTCATCAGGAAGTACCCAAATTTAGTCTTCTCCGGGTACTCGTTCGAGTCGCTGCTCACATACAAAAGAGCGATCGAGAAAGAGGCGGAGCAGGACGACAACTTCTGCTGCAAGTTGGAGACTGATATTGCCATCGTGTTTGAAGGAGAGAACGAGGACGCCTTGCTGGAGGAGACTACGATGGAGTTGGCGACTGCATCAGTCGACTAAGCCAAGGATGAATAAACTAAACAAATTGTAACGTAAAAAAATTCATCCTGTTATTTTACCTTGAAAACTAGTTTACATTGATAAAATCCTGGAAAAAAATCCTGGAGATCCAGGAAAGTGTTAGAAGACTACTATGAGTAGTTTACATTGATAAAATCCTGGAAAAAAATCCTGGAAAAAAATCCTGGAGATCCAGGAAAGTGTTTAGAAAACTACTATGAGTAGTTTACATTGATAAAATCCTGGAAAAAAATCCTGGAGATCCAGGAAAGTGTTTAGAATTTTTTCGAAGCTAAGCCTACTCGTAGTGTTTTCAATGTAATAATAACTGGATGAATTAACTAAGCAAATTATTATATGTAACTTTGAACAACTTTGTATTAATGTTTTTTTGTTTATTAACATAAAATAAAATATTTAACCATGCTCTTCACTTATTAAAATTAAAAAAAATAATCCTGTTATTTTACCCTGAAAACTACTATGAGCGGCTTACATTGATAAAATCCTGGATAAAATCCTGGAAAAAAAATCCTGGAAAAAAATCCTGGAGATCCAGGAAAGTGTTTAGAACTTTTTCGAAGCTAAGCCTACTCATAGTAGTTTTCAATGAAATAATAACTGAATGAATTAATTAAGCAAATTATTATATGTAACTTTGAACAACTTTGTATTAATGTTTTTTTTGTTTATTAACATAAAATAAAATATTTAACCAAGCTCTTCACTTATTACAATTTAATATCGATGAGTCTTTTTTTTAAATCCTTCCCGACTCAAGCGTCTCTCTCTATCCCCATATCTTTCAGCAGTCTTCCTAGTTCCTCGTTTGGAGCACACAAAATAAACCCTGTTCCCGAGCACCCCGTGCACCCGCCCTCTCTCCCCAAACACCCGCCCTCGGCGTACACCCCCAACCCCAGTTTTGTCTTACTAAAAATAACAGCTTTAACTAGCTTCCGAGCGATCGACTCACGAAATCCGCTTGAAACCCCTATATTGTCTAGTCTCTTAAGCATTTCTTTGTCCCACCGATTCTTCTCCTCAGGAAAATCTCTATACTTGATGTCATGCCACATGCAGACAGAGTCTAGCTCGTTCACAGGCTCATGCCCAGGATGTGGATTATTGTTTTTATCTAACTGTATTTCAAGTGGATTCAAAGGCCCGCAATATTTATAGCCGGGAAGTGTCCAGCCTTTGTTTGGATGAGGAAGCTTTTCTATCAGTCCATGTGAATCTATTTTACCACCAGAGCGCTGCATTATTTTATTTAAAATTTTCTTTTTAAAAAAATGACAGATCAGAAACTTAAAAAACTCTACTACAGCGACAAAGGATTCTTTGTAGGCAAAAATGCCGTTAGTAAACTCATGGAGCTGAGTAAGGAGCCAAAAGCTACAGTAGAAAAATGGCTCTCTAAGCAGGCTGTCTTTCAAGTCTATTTCCCACCAGTAAAATTTGAAAGGCCCCATTTCAGTATTTATAAACCTAATGAGGCACACCAAGCAGATCTTCTGTTTCTCCCCAATGACTCGGGCTACAAGTATGCTCTTACAATTACAGACGTTGCTTCCAGATATAAGGAAGCTCGCCCACTCAAGACGAAGAAGTCAGAAGCAGTTGCAACCGCCCTCCAAGATATTTATAAAAACTCTCCGCTCACATACCCCCAAATCTTTAAGACCGACCCTGGTAAAGAATTCATGGGTGCAGTGAAATCACTTATGGAAAAGAAAAATACAGCGATTCGCTATGGCAGAACTGAGCTCCACAGAGATCAGGCTTTTGTGGAAAGATTCAATCTAACTCTAGCCAAGAGGCTATTCACTAAGCAGACAGCAGAGGAGCTGAAACTAAAAAGTGGTCAGTACTATACCAAGTGGACAGAAAGACTCCCCACTGTTATAGAGCAACTGAACAATGAAGTCACACGCATGACTGGATTGAAACCATCCCATGCAATTAAACAAGACACTGTCGAACTTAAGTCATCTCATAAAACAGACAACAACACGACAACCCCACACAACACACACAACACAAAACACACCTCGAACTACCCTAAGCTTCCAGGAGTTGAATCACCATACATACTGACAAACTCTGAGTTTCTACGCTTTTTATATCTACCTGGAGAGCTAGAGAAAGACACCAAAAGAAGAGCTACAGATCCATACTTCAGCCTTGATGTGCATAAAATAGACAGACATTTTACCTCCGACTCCGGTGACTATTACTTTTTATCTCAAGCCTTTAACCCTAAATCCCCCACGCGGTCATTCACTAGAGCTGAACTCCTAGTGATACCAGCTGACACAGAAATTAATTAAAATATTAAAATAAAAAATGACAAAGATTGAAACAGAACCTCAATAAACTCAATAAATCATTGAATCAAAGAAACCAGGTATTATATCAATTAAAGGTGTCAAAGTAAAAATCGATCCCACGCAGCAAATAGTTCAGTGTAATGAACAAAGACACAGCATCACAGATGAAAAGTCAGGAGGAATCCTACCATTAGCAGCTCTTATTCCGATCATTGCAGGCGCTGTAAGTGCCGCAGGTGGTGTAGCTGGAGGTGTAGCAACTGCTGTTAAAGCTGGTAATGATAGAGCCCACCAGCTGGAATTGCAAAAGATTGCAAGAGACAAAGGTATAACAATTAAGGCAGGAGAGGGCTGCCCCGATCGTGATGATTGTGAGAATGAAAATTCTGTAAGCAAGTCTGACATTGTCAAAGCAATCATGACACTGCACAATGCTGGGTTTACAATAATGCGCATGTGATGAGGTTTAAAACCCCACTTTATCCAGCTTCATAAACCTAACGCTACTGATAGGATGTAGAAACAGTTCAACTTTTCTATCAGGGTGGTCACCCTCAAAAATTTTTTTTATTTTAGAGAAAAAAATGCCAAAAGCCAATCCAGCAAAAGATTTAGTCAACAAATATTTTTCAAAAGGCGTCTCATTTCAAGACAAAAGTAATTTACTAAGAGAAGCATGTAAACAAAAGTTTAACACCGACCCTGGTCACCTGGGAAGCTATGAAAAACAGTTGGAAATCATCAATCAATTAGAATCCAACCAGTATGCGCCTATAAAAAATCCTGCAAAGGAACACCAAGAGAGGAGTCGCAACTTAGTTAACAAATATGAAACTCTCACTGGTGAAAAAGCAAAGTACCCACAAAATAAGCAGGAACAAGAGAAATTAGAGCAATTAATCCATTTAAAAGAGTCGGAGCTTGCCACTGAAGAGATTAATTTTGCACAGAGGAAGTTTACAGAACATTACATAGAGTACACAATCCCAATTAAGATACCACCGCAAACATCTACGACTATAAAGACAGCATCCAATCAGTTGTTGATCACACACTCAAAACACGCAAGACTTTAAACTACAGATATCATTCAAGATTGCGTTTTATATGCCTGCGAAACCCACTGAGCATCTCGAGTATTACATGACAACAAAGGCAAAGCCATTCACCCCAACAGACACACTGGATCCTTTCCTTCAAGATGTCACTAAGAAAATTGAAGCGTTTACATCCAGAGGTTCCGGATGGGTCGTGGGAGGGATTCAAAGAGCGACTGTCATGGTCATGAAATATGACCCACTTAAAGCCTCCTCTTATATAGAGCTCCCACACAAGCTAGCCGGCAAAAAAGCTTGCATAAATGTTAAAAATAAAGACAATTGCTGTGCTCTATGGGCAGTTCTTTCTGCACTTTTTTGTGTCCCTCACCACCCCGAAAGAACCTCAAATTATCAAAATTATTTCAACTACTATCTCATCGAATGCGAAAAGAAGGGAATCAGGTTTGACAAAGGAGGCTTGGCGATCTCTCAGATCCCAAAGCTAGAAGAAGTGTTTAATAACAAAATTAGAATCACAGTCTTTGAGTGGAGTGAAAAAACTGAGAAAGTTCAACCGGTCAGATGTAGCAAAGACGTTTTAGATCCCGAGGGGAAAAGGCGGACTGAAGTGGATCTTCTAGTGATTGGTAATTTACTAGAGGAGGCTCACTATGTTTGGATTAAAGATCTTTCAAGACTCATTCACAAGCAGTTGAATAATCATCACGAGGCTGTTGCCATCTGCCGCTTGTGCCTTAAGCATTACAGTGGACCTGAACGCTTTGAAAAACTAGCAGAGCATGAATTATCATGCGAGGATCACCCAACAAACTGCTCTCTTCCTTCAGCTGAAGAGAAGTATCTCCGGTTTAAGAACTATCATAAGATGGAGAAGCTCCCATTTGTTGTATATGCTGATTTCGAATGCTCAATCGTGCCGGAAACACAAAAACAAACTCCAACTCAAAAACAAACTCAAACTCAAAAACATATCCCCAATTCAGTAGCATATGCCTTTATTAATACAAAAGGACTTGTTGAGTATAATTATTTCTTTGGAGAGCAGTGTGTGGAGCAGTTTATTGCCAGAATGTTAGAGTTGCAAAGAGTAATTAGCACCCTTCAACCTGTTCCAATAAGTATGTCTGAGGAGGATGAAAGCAATTTCCTATCAGCAACTCATTGCCACATCTGCAGGAAACATTTAACTTGCACTAATATTAAAAACCCCACCGTTAGGACCACTGCCACTTTACTGGGAAATTTAGAGGTGCAGCGCATAACACCTGTAATCTAAAGCTAAAATCGAACATTCATGATCTAACGATATTTTGTCACAACGCAAAGAACTATGACATGCATTTAATAGTTGAAAAAATCGGCATGATTCCAGACATACACCTTGATTGCATCGCAGAGAACAAGGAGAAGTTTAAGTGTGTTGATATTAAACAGGATAATTCGGGTACAGGTAAAATAAGACTGAAGGATTCATATCAATTTCTAGCTGCCAGTCTAGACGAACTAAGCAAGAATCTAAAAGATGAACAATGTACATATACAAAGATGTTTGCAAGTAAAATTAACAACACTGATGAATCATTTAAACTTTTAAGAAAGAAAGGCTTCTACCCCTATGAAAATATTACTGGGTATCACGTATTTGAAGAAGGTTTACCACCACAGGAGAAGTTCTTTTCAAAGCTAACAGACTCTGGAATCTCTGACAAAGACTATGAGCACGCGAAGCATGTCTATAATTACTTTAATTGTCAAAACTTCTTCCAGTATCACCTGCTTTACCTCTTCACAGATGTGTTTCTGCTGGCCGATGTGTTTGAAACCTTCAGATACACCTGGTACACAGCATATGGCCTCGATCCAGCACATTATGTGTCTCTGCCTGCCACTAGCTGGGAATCTTTGCTTAAAATGAAATGGGATCAAGATCCAGATTGGTACATTGAACTTCTTACAGACATTGACATGTACAATTTTGTCGAATCGTCAAAGCGAGGGGGAATCTCAATTTGCATAGATATGCAAAAGCAAACAATCCCTACATTGAATCTTACAATAAGGAGCAGCCCTCAAACTACATTACTTACTTGGACGCTAATAATCTCTACGGTGGGCGATGAGTCAAGATCTTCCAGTTAGAGATTTTCGATGGCTACCCTCATCAGAATTCAAATGGGACTTTTCATTGGCTGCCATTTATGAGGTTGATGTTTACATTCCACCAGAGCTTCACGACTATTTCTCTGACTTTCCACCCTTCCCAGAGAACATCAAGTGCCCGAAAATAATCGAAACTCCCAATGATAATAATGGAACTTGGCACCTGTCAGGAACAGAAAAAGAACATACAGAGAAACTAACACAGAATCTAAACAACAAGACACGTTACAAAATCCATTACAAACTGCTTCAGTATTTTATCTCACTTGGTTGCAGGGTCACCAAAGTTCACAGGGCTCTTACATTTACAGAGGAAGCGTGGATGAAACCCTACATTGATAAGAACACCCAGTTTAGGACCAAAGCAACCAACGACTTTGACAAGAACCTCTTTAAGTTGGCCAACAACTCTGTCTATGGCAAGACTCTTGAGAATGAGCGGAAAAGAACAAACCTGAAACTTGTTACCTCATCAGAGCCTGCTGTTATTCAGGCAAATATGTCAAAGCCAACATTCAAAGAACTCCATATCTTTAATAGCTACTTAGGTGTGATCATATTTTACAAAACCAAGGTGACGCTGCGCAAGCCGATCTATACAGGTGTCACTGTTCTCGACGAATCAAAACGTCTGATGTACCAGTTCTTCTATGGCATGAAGCAGCAGTACAAGGATAAAATGAAACTCTTGTACACTGACACAGACAGTTTTATTATGGACATTCAAACAGAAGACATTTATCAGGACATGCTGCAGCAAAAAGATTTGTTTGACTTGTCTGAGTATGATGAATCTTGCAGGACGCTGAATGGTGATCAAGTGTTTGACGCCACTAACAAGAAAGTGATTGGGAAAATGAAGGACGAGATTGCTGGTGACATAATCACTGAATTCATTGGGTTGAGAGCAAAGTCCTATTTTATAAAATGTGAGTCGTCAGACCCAATAAAAAATCAAAGGGAATTCCGAAACGTGTGGTTAGGAAGGAAATTAATGAAGCTGAATACAGAGACGCCTTGAATTGCAACAAAAAGACATCACATGAGTTCTCAAAGCTACAATCTAAAAACCATATTATTCACACAATTCAGCAAAAGAAGATTGGACTGTCAGGTGCAGATAACAAGAGATTCATTTTTGATGACAATATCAACAGTCTACCGTTCGGGCACTGGAGGTTAGGTTTAGGAGGTGGATATTGGGTTTAGGTTGAGAGAAAGTTTAATAAACCTCATAAAAAATGACAACAAATAACTTTCTTGAAGATTTGGCTAACGAACTGGAAATCCCAAACTTTAGAGGAATATTTATGAGGGACACTCTGCCTGATTTTCCTCTAAGAAAGAATGCGGCATCATGAACTTTGACACCACTGATAAGCCAGGATCTCATTGGGTTTGCTGGGTGATTGATCCCGATCGCAAGCACAAGTGTTATTACTTCGATAGCTATGGGACGGCAGTACCAGAAGAGCTAAGAAATTATATGAAGGGAAAAAAGAATAAAAAAATTTATCGCTCAGACTTTATTCTCAAGGTCTTAGCAGTGATATTTGCGGTGAGCTGTGCATGACTGTTTTGTATGCAATGACCAAAACACGAAAGACCTACAAGGAAATTATTCGTACCTGTGTTTCATAGGGTTCATTGTGCATTCCTCGTTGTACTTCTCGTTGTCCTTCTTTCCGCATAATGTTGAAGAACTTTCTCAGTTCATTTCTCAGCTGACTCATGTCATCAGTACCGACCATGTTCAAGTTCATTCGAATTGATTGTTCATAAAGATCCTGAATGGTTTTGAACTCATCCTCTGAAATGAACTTATCCTCGATTGCCCTTGAAATGTACCCTATGATTGAAGTGTGCACCCCTTTCTCTTTTACTTGCTTCTCCTGTAGCTGCTTTAGTTTTTTTCGCCTGTTTCGCGCTAATGCTCCAGTAATTGCTGAAATAAGTCCACATGCAGCACCCACAGAGCCGAGCGGGATTGCGATTGGGTCTGTGATGACTGGCAACACTGAGACAGCTGCAGCAGATCCAGATAGAACAGACACAGATCCTAGAATCATATTGCTGTAGTCGAAAAATTTACAGTGGTTGTCATAGCGCTTAATTTTCTTTGTGTTGTGGAAAATATTTTTTTCAAGATCATCGCGCATTTTTTGAATCTCCACCAGTCGAAACTGTTGAGAGTTACAAGTAATAACAGGGTAGAGTTTTTGCTGCTCATATTGGGGTGCACTAGGTGCTGTGGGAGCGTTCGGATCATAAAGAGAATTTTGAGCATCCATTTTTAGAGAATTTTTTAAAAAAATTGACAACTCGTTGGTGGTGGTTAGATTTGTTTTACGTTTGATTGTTTCGTCTGCAGTTGGCGCCAGCAGGTCTCTTCGAATCTACCTATTTATTTGTCTATGCGCTCCATTCTACACTTGATCTCAAACAAACCGGTTGGCTCACGAAATTTTGGGTTAGTGGTCAAACTGGTTGGCTCACGAAATTTGTGGTCAGTGGTCAAGTCGGTTGGATCACTTATTTCCCTTGTGGTCTGTGGTGCCTCTTCAACAGTATCAATATCAGGAAGATTGTGTACTCCCTCAAGACGACTGATTCTTCTCAACGATTTCTGCCATTCGGTAAAAATTAAATCTAAATAGACTTTAATTGCATCAAGTCTTTCTTTAATTCTATCATGCAACGATGTTGACTGAGTCATGAACTCTTCTAAATTCCTCACTTTACCTGTGTTGGTTGCGACGTTTTCTTTAATTCTATCATGCAACGCTGTTGACTGGTTCATGAACTCTTCTAAATTATTTACTTTAGCTCTGTTTGTGAAAACTCCTTCTTCAAGAATACGCATCCGTCTATCAGTGGAATTTCTCAGAAGATTAATTGTCGATGTTAACCCATTGATTTGCGAGACTGCCGAAGTTATTTCTGACCTAAGTTCATTAGTTGCGTGTACAACCTGTACATAAAGCTTATCACTTTCAAACTTCTGCCTGGCTACTTTTATGCGGAGATCTTCTATGTTTATCTGTAGCTGGTGCATGGAGCGCTCTAATTGTTTCAGTCTGTTTTTATTCAGTTTGATCTCTGGGATCTTTTCGTCGCTGTTGATATATCGCCTGTCAAGTATGGATATTTGAGCTGATGTAAGAGCGCTGTTGCCAGAAATGGATTCACCTGCAAAGTTTATTGACATCTTTTAATAGCAAATTTTAAATTACAGTTCTTTTTTCTTTGCTGATAATCACAAACTGGTAAGGCTGATTCCACTTGTCATAGCAAAGATTAACGAATTCCTCTTGTGAAATCTTTCTGCTTGAGTTTTTTGTTGGATTTATGAAATAGGCAGGCGCAATGACCTCATTGTAAAATCTTTTTAACCTGTCCTGTGGAATGGTTGGAAACAGGAGAATCAGATTGCAGTTCCCGCGAATTGTTTTGTTCGGGAGCTCGAACCAGTTCTGTGCAATGTAAATTACATTACAATTGTTATGTCGTCCTCTTGTAAAATAGTTTTCTATCTGCTTCTGTGGGCCTGTCATACAATCATCAAAGACGATCAAATGCTTTCTCCCCTTTTCTAGCTCATCTGGTTGGGGTAGAAGTTTGGTCTTTGGATCAGCCTGTGGATCTCCATAGGTGAACACTTTAATGTTCTGCCATTTTTCATTGTCTTTGAGGTGCTTTGCATATTCGGCAGCTACAATTTCAGGGTTACTGGGAAGGATTTGTTGGTTATTAAAACATTGAATAATGTCCTCTTTGTTCAGCTTGTTTTGAAGCCCTGCAATCAGCATTCTATACTCATCTTGATACAGTGTGGGAGAGTAGATGTGCAGAGTGTCATAGTCGATAAAGCCAGGTCTAAGAAGCATGTTAAAGACTCTGAATGTTTTACCTGAACCTGATGAACCAACAACAATGCATCTGAAGTGACTCGGGATTGACTCATGATGAGAAAACTTAATCTGATTACGCGTCCAGTGAGGATTGAAGTCGTTTGAAAAGTCCATTTTTTTTCTATGATGAAAAAAATAATTAAATAATAAATAATTTAGATGTGTCATTTCGGGACTTAGATGTGTCATTTTGGGACTTAGATGTGTCATTTTGGGACTTAGATGTGTCATTTTGGTACTTAATTGTGTCATTTTGGGACTTAGATGTGTCATTTTGAGACTAGTCTTGTACCTTTACATTTCTTGTACCCTCGGAAAGTACCTTTAGTCAAATTTGAAACCACTTCCTTTTTTAATGCTTGCTCTCATCTTCTCATAGACTGCAGGGTCCACACTGTCTGGGTTTGGGGCCAGCGGGGCCAGTGGAGGTTGAATCTCTTGTTTAGGTGTTACAGTATCCTTTATCTTTTTGGCTGCTGTGGCTACACTGCCAGCCGCTTCGGCAACGTTCTTGATGTTCTCTTTGTTCTCTCCAATGACCTTAAAAATCTTGGCCCCCTGAGCGATCAAATCGGCAAGGCCATTCCCAGAGCGTTCTTTTCTTGGATAGTGGCCTGCAGGGAAAAGTCCAGATCCGCGTTTAATAAGATTAAGTTCCTCTTTGTCATAGTATTTGTCCACGTCTTTCTCAAAAATAATCGGCATCTTTTTAAATAGAAATTTTTTTTTTGTTAAACCGTGAAAGCAAAAGTTCTCTTGCTCTTTTATCGATATATTTTCTCTCAAGCATTTTGTCCAGGATGTTGACAAATTCTTTTCTATTCTCGTCTTTCATTCCGGTCTTTGCCGCTCCTAGAAGAACAGCTAACCGCTTGTAGAATTCAGGCATGCCTTTTCCGGAAGAGCTTGGAGGTGATTCGAATGATTGGTCAGAGGAGGAACTGTCATGTGGCGCTTGTCTTTGTTGAGGTGTGAATACTCTGTCATTGATTCGCTTCATTCGTTCTGGGGAGAGCCGCTCTAATTGTCGCCAAGTATCAGGGTTTGTATCTTTGTACTGGGAAATCTCATTTGGCCCTGCTTTTTCAAGCGCTTCTAGTACTTGTTCGGGTGTGATTTGTTGCTGTGGCGGTGGAGGTTGTTGTGGTTGTGGTTGTGTTTGTGGTTGCTGCTGTTGTGGTTGTTGTAGTTGTTGTTTTGGTTGCTGCTGTTGTGGTTGCTGCTGTTGTGGCTGTGGTTGTTGTGGTTGTTGTCTTATGACCTCTTCTTGATCCGGCAAACCAAACCATTGTTTAAAGTATTTGTATTTTCTAAACCTGTTCAAGTCAATCCTGTTTTCATGTAAAACTTTCAAAACACCGTTGTTCTTGAGAATGTCTATGTCCCTCTCTAAAGCGAAGGTAACCAGATCTCTATAATTCTTTAATTGCTTCTCGGATATTTTTTCCTGATTTTTAGTCATGTAGTCGAGTAAACTTTGAGTGAAGGGGTTTCGTTTAGTTTCTGCGCCTTTATTGATTGAAATAGTTTCCTTCGTCACTTCAATGTTGTAATCCGCCGGTTCCCCGGTGATATTTTTTCGCCAGGCGCTAATTCCAAATATATATTTTCCATCATCCGTTACGGGGCCAAAAAAGTTATCCGTCACTTTCATCTGCACTGGTTGTCCTGGTTGCTGAGCCTGTGGTTGTCCCGGTGAAGATGGGATTTTACCCAATGTGTTTTGCAACTGGCTCTCTTGAATATCATCAATTGTTTCCTTCACAGTGTCGATGTTTTTCTTCGCTTCTGTGTATCCAGGTTTGTGAAATTCGGTGGCTGCTTGGACGAATTCATTGTAAGATTGTTGTTCTTTGTTGATTAGTCCGGTAACTCGTTTCTCTGCTTGCGCCAGCTTTTCTAGTTCAGAGATATGATATGAACTTTTCCGCTTCATTTCTTATTTTATTTTATTTTTAGTTAAAAAATGAACGACCCACTGACACCAGTTTTCTACAAAATTAACAAGCCTATTTTGAGTGATGATAGCACAATCAAAGCGACACAAGTTAGAGTTCCGAGTCACGAGAACCAGAATGAAACTAATTTGGGTCCAGGTCAAACACTGACATTTACATACAATGGATGTTCGTCTCTGGTTAGTGTGCACAGTCTTAAGAGCGGCTTCCATATGACATTTCAATTCAAGACAAAAGGTGGTGCGGATGCGGCTCGTGCTAACGTTGACAAGCATGATGCGGATGTGGCTCTGATCAGTAACTTTTGGGCGTACATGTTCAAGGAGTTTAGTGTATCGAATGGGAGCACCGAGTTGGAGCGAATCGCCAACTTTGGAATTGTCTATGACGCTCATTGTTTGATCGAGAATCCTGATTTTATTCAATTGGGAAGTGGTGCGGGTTTTATTGCAGATGAAAAAGAAGGAGATATCAATGACAGTGGCTATAAAAATAGGAAGAAGAGATACAACTATGCATTGCAAGGTGCAGATGATGCTGCTAAGAACCCGCAGTATCGGTCTGTTGATGTATTTGTACCATTGAGATTCATGAGTGGATTCTGTAATACATTTAATCGACTGACTAGTAACTTTAGCTACACATTTAGGATGACTAGAGATGATCGCAGTAGAGTGTTGTGGACTGGGGCGGACCACACAAGGATGGAGGTGAAGCTAACCGGAATCGAGCTGTATTTGGAAGTCATTGAGCCAAAGACTGCACTAAAAGCGGATTATCTTAAGGCAATAGAGAAGGACATTGATGTTGCATACACAGCCTACATGTGTCGAGATGAGCGAAACGAAACTAGAACAAACATCTGCATTAAAGAGGGATCATGCAGCAATCCAAGGTATATCATTATTAATATGAGAAACCCAAATAGCATCATACGCTACATGCATGGAGACGTGCGGTCCATTCAGCATGAAATCAGTGATAATCTTTACCCTGCACTGCCACAAAATGGAGATTTCAGTCAGAACAAGATTAGCAAATTTTACAGCGAGTTGGTCGACTTGGCTGTGAAAGAGAACAATGGAATTGCTATCACTGCTCTTCAATATGGAACTCTATATCCGATGTTTGGCGCTGATGTGTCTGCCAGACAAATGCTTACTGATAACAGCCCTGTGAATATCGTGACTAACATTGAAAGGACTACCGCAACACCCGTGGACCTGTACATTATCTATGCATTTGAGAGGAAGGTGAAGCTTAACATGATCAACAATTCATCCAGTAAAGTTTAAATATTTTTTTTTGTGAAAAAAATGGAAGCGATTGCTGAAAGACTAAATAATATTGTTTCTCACTCTAAGGAGAGCATTCCTATTACAATAACTGGGCGAATTAATGACTCAAACGGGATATTTGTTGAAAAATTAGAGCAGGCGATTCGCCTGGATCCAGGTGCTAATTACCATGTCTATCTTAACGACTTCACCGGTTGGTCAAACGTTCCTAATGTGATGGCAGCAAATAATAAGTTTTATTACAAATGGAAAGGTGCAGCAGCAGACCCTGTGGTATTCCATGTGAGCACGCAAAGTGTGGATACCTACAATAACTTTCTAGAAAATGTCTTTACTAAGAGAGGCCATTTTGAGACACCTGATGCGAGTAAGCCAGAGAAGAAACTGTTCCCTGTCAAACTAACCTATGATCTCACTGTAATGAGAGTGGTCATGCAAGTTCACAAAAATGCGGAGGTTGAGTTTAAAGATGACACTTGGTATAGGGAACTAGGATTCGAGAAGAAAGTTTATAAGGCAGAATCCGCGGCGCAGACCGCCACTCAAGCATCGGGGACTGTTAGAATGGTCCGGGAAAGTGTAAGCGGTTTGTTCTTAGCACCCAATATTGCAGACATTGTAAAGGGTTTGAATATTCTAATCAGAAGCAATCTCAGTCTTGATTGGGTATTTAAGGGAAAGCGAACGAATATTTTGTACAACATCTCCAACTCTGTTGCTGGAGGACAGATGGTGGTAGAGAAACCAAATCCAGTGAAAAGAGTTGTATTGAGTAATAAAGAGATTCACGAGATTGTGCTACAGTTTGAGACTGAAGATGGGATGGGCGTTGATTTTAATGGGGAAGAGTTTGTATTGACGTTGATCATTGAGAGAATGTAAGAAATCACAATTGCCTAATGATTTCTGCAAAGTTATAGTAGCTATCGTAATCTTTTACATAGGTTACTCCATACTTATGAAACCAATGTCTTTGGAGAGCTAGATTAATATTAGGGACATTGATATCAACGTTGGGCCAATATTTTCTCATGTATTCGCTGCATTCAAGTTTGCATTGGTACTTGGATTTGTACAATGGATTAGGCTGAGTATAATAAGAACCTGGAGAGACAACTGGAAACATTTTTATTGAGAATTTAATTTTTTCAAAGGGTAAGGACCCTGCGCTGATAATTTAAAATCTTTGGGATCTGGTTTCGCGTTGCAAATTGAATGTGGGGAGAAGAATGCAGATTATTTTCTGATTGTTTCGAACATGCTATGGGTGGATGTCAGTGGATTATGTCAGTGTCAGCGAGCATAACAGGTGTCCACTGTCTGATTCTGTCGGGGATAATATGGATGGATTTAATAGGATTATGTTCGAAGTTTTCAGAACAAGTGCGACCCCTCCACTTTTTCATGATTCTGTCAGGGATAATATGGATGGATTTAGGTGGATTATGGAGGATGTTTTGTGAGCGAGTGCGACCCCCCTTTTTTTCTGATTCTGTCAGGGATAATATGGATGGATTTAGGTGGATTATGGAGGATGTTTTGTGAGCGAGTGCGACCCCCCTTTTTTTCTGATTCTGTCAGGGATAATATGGATGGATTTAATGGGATTACGTTCGAAGTTTTTGGAGCAAGTGCGACCCCCTTTTTTTCTGATTCTGTCAGGGATAATATGGATGGATTTAATGGGATTACGTTCGAAGTTTTTGGAGCAAGTGCGACCCCCTTTTTTTTCTGATTCTGTCAGGGATAATATGGATGGATTTAGGTGGATTATGGAGGACGTGAAAAATTTTGTCCCAGAAGCCCCCTCATGCCTTCTACTCAGCCAAAATTCTGTCAGGAAAATAAATGACGAGTAAAATTTCCCTCAAATTCGATTCGACAGCTCAGCTGCAGCTATTGCGCGGCGCATCTGAAGGCTGCGTACGGCTGTTCAGTCCAAGGACTGGGGGGTCGCCACACACAGCCTCAATTACCCCAGCTAATGCTGGCACCCATTTTACGGCTGGGTGAACTGAAGCAATGCAGAGTTAAGTGTCTTGCTCAAGGACACAAATTGTTCCGAGTGGGTCGAGAATCGAACCCCCGACCTTACGGTCGTTAGCCAGACGCTGTAACCGATAAGCTACAACCCCTGAAGAACTATCATGAAGTATCATGGCAAAATGAAGCAGAATAACGCTGCACTCACGAATCGTGCAATTTTCACTGGAGGCTGATTTTCGAACTTAGCATAAAGCAAGCATGGGTTTCGTTTGGGATGCGCTCACAGTTCATCCAGAATTTTGACTGAAAAAGTAACTAAAAATTTTATTTGCATGGCCTCGTGCATCCATCACGAGTTTGTGCCACAGGGGCAGTTCTCGAGAGAGGTTGATACTGAGGATGCAGTGGGTTCGACGTGAACAGTAGGAGAAACAATGCCTGGTTGCTGCATCACGAAAACCCATCGGCGCACAAAGCACTTTCACTGTAACAGTTTTTGGCTGAAATATAAGTCGCACAAACTACCTTATTTGCCAGATACGGCCCCGTGCGATTTCTGGCTCTTTCCAAAGGTAAAGCAACCTCTCAAAGAATCACGATTTGAAGAACTGGAAGACATAAAGAACAATGCGACAGTCGAGATGATGAGTCTTACGAGGCATCTCGACGGAGAGCTTCCAAGAATGCATCGGGAGCTGGCATCAGCGATTGGGGTGCCGTGTTAAAAATTATAATTCATGTTTTGCTCAATACCAGATCATGGCAAAATTATCGTTAATTTTCGGCCACACCTCGTGTTACTGGAGACCGGCAACGCTTACAATACAGTGCTGTTTCCTAAGCTGGCTTTGCAAAGATTAGCTCTTTGCATAGCGCTGAATGGGGTTTGGCCATAGACAATTCCCCGCTAAAAAATTCGGCTGTTTCTTCGTTCGCTTCTGTGACGCAACTCCAGCCGAGAGGAGCCCTATCTCGACAGTGTAAAAGAAGCAACTGAAGAAGCTATTGATGTTCCTTTGATTGCGGAATCAGCGCAGGAAGCAGACAAAGCCCACCCACCTAAAGTTTCCCTGAAGTTTTTTGTGCTGCTCCTTCGGTTTCTGGAAGCGGCGCCGATTCCGACAAGAAGCAAACGAAGAAGCACCTGAATTTTTAGCGGGTCAGTAGAGAAAAAGCTGCGCTGGAAAATCCTTAAAAGAATACACTGAGGGGAGACAGGTACAAAATTCCTGTCTCGCTAATGCATTCTGCAGCGAAAACCGACCTCCATCGAAAATCACGTTTGGTACCTCAAGTAAGACTAAAAGAAGATTCGAAACCAAAAAGACAGCTTAGAAAATAATATATTGGGACTAAAGATATGAAACTCAATACACTACTTATGAACGATCATAAAATTCTGCTGGCTTTGAACGGAAATAACTTCCGCACCTTAATAGCATCCATTAGACGCGACTTCTCGTCCTCTTTCTCGGCCAAGCACTCCTCAAAATAGAGTTGTGTAGCGGCCAGCTTCTCGGCAAACTGCTCATCTTTGGCTTGCAACGCGGCAGCCTGCTGTTCGCGCAGCAATTTAATAGCGGCGTCGCGAGATTCAACAACTTGCAATTGTTCAGCAACGCTTTCCCGCAGTTCGTGAGCCTGGCCTTCTAGCTGACGAATTTGACTGTCTAATTGGGACAGGCGGTCGTCTTTGAAAACGCTGGCAGCGTGAAGGGCTGAGATCTGTTCCTGAGTTACAGAGCCAAATGAGTACATAATTACTGACTCAATTATTGAATTTCATGGTTGGCAGGTTAAGGTTGATAAAAACAGAGGACACATATCAGGAAAGTCATTTCAGATACTGGAAACTCATCGACGGGAAGCTACCAACATGATGTGACAAATGACAGGTCAGCTAAAAGACACTAAACAGACAAGCAATGTGTGATAAAACGCCTCTCCAGAGGGCAGTTTTTTTTTCCTTATGTGCCCCCCACTGACCCAGAAGTTGTTATTAAATTCAAACTTAAAGAACAACTTAAAGACTGGTAGATGTGTACAACCGTGGCCTGAGTGTTTAGGATTTATGGCAAACCTCTCACTCACAACAAGATGCTAATGGAAACACTTGGACAGGTGATAGGTAATTAACTGAAAACAC
This sequence comes from Macrostomum lignano, assembly GCA_002269645.1. Classification (NCBI taxonomy): domain Eukaryota; kingdom Metazoa; phylum Platyhelminthes; family Macrostomidae; genus Macrostomum; species Macrostomum lignano. Next base: position 60,666 of record NIVC01002884.1, on the reverse strand, counting down.
TAGACAGCTTATATTTACAGCAAATTAACACAACACTGATCAAATAATAGGTAAACTTCTAAACATAAATTGATGACAAATAAGCAAATAAGCATAGAGCATACTTGACAATAAAGGTAGCAAAAAAACAAACTAGATAGAGAGTAGACAGAGAGACAACAAATAAAGTAGTATCATAAACTCAATATGGAAGTTAAATGTAAGAAGTCAAGAATATATAATATATAGGCAAGACAATGAATATATCCAAAAGTTACTAATAAATTTAATAATACAAATCAATACAAATCAAATCAAATCAATAGCACAAACTACATACCTCATATTGTTGCTCCTTCTGCTTTAGCTCCTCTTCATTATGACGAATAATCTCTTTCAATCTTGCTAGCTGCTCATCATTTGCATCCATGCCAACAAAAGTTTGTAGAATTGGTAAGCTTTGGGTAGCTAATAGAGCTACCACATAGCTTCTTTGCTATAAATTCTTAATCAATATATTAAGTTCTAAAATGTCTGCAAAGTGAATATTATATGAATATGCTATATAACTAAAAATAGATCAGTTAAAACTTGGAATAAAGAATATAAAATATTACTAGGTCAATACCATACCAATGTAGTTAATTTATTGGGCTTGAACCACTTGATACCTATTGGGAAAAAAACTTACTATAAGGCTAATATAGGTAGTAAAAATATCAAAGATCAGCTAATAAAGAAATCATTAGCCTCATTAAAGATAATGGGCATAAATACAGTTTTATTCATTAAATTTAAATTCTTAATGGCAAGTTGTCTATGACAAAAGCTGATGGGGAGGGGAGAACAGGAGAGATGCAGACAAGGCAGACTGGGCAATAGACACAGAGCTAATTCTCACTAAATTTCAGAATTGACAACTTGTGACAGTGGGACATCTGCCTGCACCTATGAGCATCATCACACTTGGAGATGTATGCCAATCTATGGAGTTGATAGAACTTAACCTGACACAGATCTGTTTATACTGGCTGCTGACTTGCTGACAGAAATGAAGTGGCTGGTCAAGTACTATCTATTAAGCAATGAGCGCATTATTACCCACTAAAATGGCTCCACATCCATGGTCACAGTTCCTTAGATTTGTTTCCAGCTCCCTAGACTCTATTGTTGTTTCTTGTTAACTGTTAACTGAGCAAATTTGAATTAAAAAACAAAACTGTATTTATGTCAATTAACTTTTATAGCTATTTTTTAATTGTAAAAACATTTCATGAAAAATCTAAGAATGATGATCATTGTAAAAAATTTTATTGTAGTTATATTATTGCACTAATTTTATAATATTACTAGCAATCTAGTGTCCCCCTTCAGGTTGCCAAATAAGTAAGGAGCAAAAATTATTCATGCAAATCATTAAAGAAGCACATTTTCTTGAGAACTGATTCCTTCTTCAGTTTATAGATAACCTTATTTGAGTAAAAATGCCATGGACAAAGATATTTGCTATGAATCTCTTTTGTCTAAAAGTAAAAAAGTACACAACAAAATAAAGCCTTCACAAAGATAATAGGCATTCCCCCTAAGTTGAAAGCATTCCCCAGATGGCAAGCATTGCCCCCCCCCCCAGATAGCAAGCATCCCCCAATAGTAAGCAACCCTAAACAGCAAGCATCCCCCAGATAGCAAGCATCCCCCAATAGTAAGCAACCCTAAATAGCAAGCATCCCCCAATAGTAAGCAACCCTAAACAGCAAGCATCCCCCAGATAGCAAGCATCCCCCCCCAATAGTAAGCAACCTTAAACAGCAAGCATCCCCTAATAGTAAGCAACCCTAAATAGCAAGCATCCCCCAAATAGCAAGCATCTTAGCATCCCCCAGATAGCAAGCAATCCCAAACAGCAAGCATCCCCCAGATAGCAAGCATCCCCCAGATAGCAAGCATCCCCCAGATAGCAAGCATCCTCCAGATAGCAAGTATCCTCCAATAGCAAGCAACCCCAGATAGCAATCATCCCCCAGATAGCAAGCATCCCTTAATAGCAAGAATCCCCCAATAACAAACAACCCCAGATAGTAAGCATCCCTCAGATAGCAAGCATCCCTGCATTGAAAGAATCCTTATAGATAGCTAGTAACCCACTCTCAAATAGCAAGTACCTTCCATACCCCAAGAGCAAGCATCTCCCAATAGCAAGTACCTCAGATAGCAAGCATCCTTCCAATAGCAAACATCCCCCCAATAGCAAGTAATCCCAGCTAGCAAGTATCCCTGGATAGCAAGAGTCTCTACATATATATGGCCAATGCCAGCCATGCTACATGCAGCATTTGGAGTATGCATCAGTCTAAACAGCAAGACCAATGCAGCACTCTAACAAGGGCATGCCTGATGTGGCCTTCTAATCTGTTGCACAGGCAACAACTTCAACTGGCTATGGCTAGCCATGTCATCTGATCAAAGGCCTGCTACCCTAAGCCACTACATAAATTGCTGCTACTCAATCAAGCTGCAGGGACTATGCAGGCAAGGCCAAGGGCAAACATCCTCTCTTTATCCCTTCTTCCCTTTCCTCTTTTCATTGCCTTCTTTTCTCTCCTTTTTCTTTTTCTCCCCTTTGAAATTAAAAAAATATCTTTACTTTCACTTCACCCCCTCTATTCCAATCTTAATATGGGTCCTAGTCATTTCGCCAACTGGCCATTTCGTCAACTCAGTTTTATCACTGGTCGTTTCGTCAACTAGCCAATGAAGCAATCTCAAACCTCGGTCACTTCGTCAACTGGCCAACAGGAAGTGTTCCAACATTGGTCACTTTGTCACTTTGTCAAAAAGTAAAACTGAACCCTGAAATGACTAAGTTGACAGGCTAATTAATATTCATACCCTTCTGCAACATCTGCCGGCTTTCGATCGATGCGTCTCTGTTGTACACTTGTACATGTACTAACAAAATATAATGCGCTTTTGTGTTTGAAACGCGTGCAGCACGACGGGGTTGACATCCCGTGTTACACATTTGTATATTTTAAATTTTGAATGCAAAGTTAATTAAGAAGTAGTACATGTAGTTGAGGAGTACTCAGACCAAAGATAACGCTTAAAGTGGCCGGGTCCTCTATTCGCAAAACATACATATAGAAAGCATTCCAAATCAAGCCATTACATACATGAATGTGGTCATGTATGACTGCGCAGCAGGTCGCTTGGACGGAACAGGTTGGCGTGGTGATACAAAAGCCGCGTTGGTCACTCGCGTAGGCGATCTTGAAGGCAGCGTTCAGCAGGCCAGCGTGCGCCACGTTAACTTGTTGCTCGAGCGACTTCATCAGCGTCCAGGTCTTGACACTGTACAGCAGGACGGTCTTGATCACCGCTTCGCCTGGAACAATGCTGCGCTCAAGCGGTCAGCTGTACATTAATTAGCTGGCCTCACGGACTGCAGGACTCCCCCAGACTACATGTAAATATACTGTAGCTCAAGCCAGTAGTGTCAGAACATATTTCAGAGTGGGGGGGGGGCTTTTTGATGAGAGGGCACATTGCACATAATTTCTTCTAATCTAAGGGCACCCAAACTCCTGCTGTTATATTAGTTTGTGGCATTATGACATTAACCAGGGCCAATATTCAATTCTGTGTTGGAATAGCCAAAAGTTTGAAAATGCTCAAATTTTCAACTAATTCAAACATTGCGCAACTGTACTGCACTCATTTCAAGGACTGCGCTTAGGTGACTTCAGTGGTCCAATTGACTGGGGCGCCAGTGCCGTGAGTTTGCTAAAGATGTCGATCTGGGATGGCCACCTTGTCGGGGTCAGCAGCACCTTTGGCGGCTTGAAAGATTTCTCGCTCACAGTGCAAGGCTCGCAAAACATGGCCAAGTCTTGTGCAACTACATGAGCAGGAATGCACGAATCAAGAGCATGCCGCTGTGGTACTGCACCCAATATTGTCAATCGGTTTGCGTGTCTGCCTATGCCTTTGTGTCTGTCTGCTCGTGTCTGCTTGTGCCTTCTTATAGTACATTGTACATTTTAGTGTTAAGTGTGATAGGAGTGAAATACCTTATACATGTACGGTATGATTGATCAATGAGCGCACATAAATTGTGCATAATTATATACTCCAATTAAGAGCATTACCGGATATCAAGATTTGCTGCGGGGGCTTTGGTTGACTGTGCAGTGCACAGCGGGGTGGAAGGATGGGAAGGTGCACGCAGTTCACCAATTTTCACGACTCCATATATAGGTGACTTTATAGCATCCTTGATGCGTTTTGATAGGAGAAATACCCATGTTATGTAGTCACATGTATGGTCGCATAACACACAAATACTCAAGATTCATGAATGCCTAGATGCATATAGGCATGAGTGCGCATGGGGTGACACATTTGCATTAAATATTTGCATTAAAACATTTAACCTAATGGAAATGCAGTCTGGTATTGCAAAGTTTCAAAATTTGTTCATTTTTAAAAAATAAGGCAATTAATAAAATAAGTCATAGATATAACAATAATTGTAAGCTATATACAAGATATGCCACTGTATCAGCTACTATATATCATTCATATAATGAAAATTTTAGTCACTTCGTCAACAAGCAAATGGGAAAGACCTAGGCATTGGTCACTTCGTCAACCATTAATAAAGTCACCTCTACACTTTGGTCACTTCATCAACTGAGTTGACGAAATGCCAATTGATGAAATGACCATCATCCCTTAATATACATGCAATGTCAAACATTTCTGTCTTTGTTGCTTGAGTCCCTAATTCTATCAACTTAAGAGCTCCCCTCACATTGAAAGTAAAAACGTTTATTGCAACTATAGCCCTACCACCCAACCCAAATATACACATGGTATCAAAACTTTGTTGTCCCCAATCCCAAGGACTTAAGAGCTCCCCTTGCATTGAAAGTAAAAATATTCATCTTAATATTAGCCTCCCACCATCCAACCAAAGTGTGCATATGGCATCCAAACTCTGTTGCTAATTCCCCAAATTCATGCAAGGACTTGAGAGCTTCCCTTTGAAAGTTTAAACATTCATCTTAACTTTAGCCCCTACCACCCCCAACCACAATGTGGACATGGCATTGATAATCTACGCTGATGCTTGAGCTTGAACTTGAACCTTGAACCCTATCAAATCAATAGCTCTAATGCCAATAGTCTTTCAATTCTTAGTTAAGTGATATCACTATATACAGGAACTACATATGGCAAGTATGTGTTCCTGTAACCATATCCATATCCATATGCTTTGCCAAAAAACCTCTATATCAGTAACTTCCTGTAGCTATATTGGTATCCATAGCTATGGCGCAACTTTAATTTTTAATACATTAATCACAAACTACTAGGCCTAATGCTATTAGTCTGATAAAATACTAAAAATACCAATGACTAAAAAAGAAAAAACACAGGACAATATCGAAAATTAGCTTAATACTAAATTAATAGCTTACATACATTCTATGCATACATTCTGCAGTCAACTATGTACATCATACTAATAGTAATTGTCTATATTTTAATGAAACTACTAAAGATATGAAATTATATAATGCTGAAACTTTTTAAGAGAAGCTGAACATATGGCATTGATTTATTGTTGTTGTTAACTTGTTATCATATCATGGCCATCATTCATACATAACATGTATACATTCCTAAAACAGTGAAAAAGATTTCAAATTACTATATTAAAAAAGTGCACACGTGGAATAGTACTATTATTTTCTTGCCTTTTACTTCCGTCTTTTATTTAACCGTGTAAAACTTTTCCTTACTTTAATACACTTTTTGTATATAAACGGTTGCAAGGTAAAGTAACAATAAAAAATTTGATTTACTAGGTTGCAATTTTTAATTTACGCTTTTTGATATCGTGGATCATGTCAAAAGATTTTTTTAAGTTTTTTATCTCTTTCTATTATGTCTAATATGTCTTTCTATTATTAGACTGATTTTTGGCTAGCATCAATCAACTGTAATACTAAACTAAAGATTTTAAAGACTTGACAAAAAACGATTAAACTTAATTCATATCTTCAAATGTCTTGCATTTTTTTCCATAAATTTATTTGGAATTATTATATTTATAGAATTTTAACCTATGGAGTGCTAAGTGCATTGGTAACTAGGCATTATAGGAAAGTATTGTTTCTAATTCTAATACAATTTTGTTTGTTTTGCAAGTGATTGAATGTTACATCATAGTTTATAGGCATGATAGGCCTTTTCTGACATATCATATTGGATCTGATCAATGTCAACATATAATATATGCAATCTCCAAAATTTGTTCTGAGTCAGTGAGTCTGAGTCTGGGCATGCAAGTTTAATTTGATAGAGACTGTCAGTCCTATGACTTTTTGACAACAAAATTTGCCAAATGGGCTAGCAATTGCACATGTCCTTTTCTTTAGTACATTATCATATATTTTGTCTAAAAATATCAAAGCTTTGAACTTATCTAGGGATTTAAAAAATTATTTTAAATATATTAGTCAAAACTCAAATTTTTTTGTTCTATCTTAATTAGGTAGCTTGCCTTAAACAGTTTATATGATATAATGGCAATGAGTATTTTAATGATAAGTCTAGCCTTTAGGCCTAACCAGAATCTAAGTTTACAAAGGGTTCTGGCTTTTATCATGGCTTTTGTCTATGATTTTTTCTATAGCCTGAATGCATACATGCAACATTATATTAAGAAGCAGCTTTTAAAAACAATAAATATTTATTTAATTATTTGGCTAGCTAATATAAATATCATTAAAAACTATCTATAATACATTTGATACCATATTTTTATAATACTATAGCCTTAATAAGACAGCCATAGTTACTACTGCCATTTACCTAAAATTGCATTAATTTTGCTTTAGGAGTTTTTTCATAGGTAAGTTGCATTTTTGGTCAAAAAGTAAGTCACAATGCCAGTGTAAATCAGAAGAGTTGCACATGTATGTTTAGGGCCTATCTTAAGGTCTATATAAAAGCCAAATAAAATATCTTTTTGTTTTACTATGTATTTCATTAAAATCAAAAATTAATCTTTATTTATTTATATTATCCCTATTAGAACATATAAACCTAACTTAAATACATCACTATATTATACTTTACTATGCTATATAGACCATAGTCCGGATCATGTTGTTTATGCCGGAGATCTCCGGCGTAAATCTGGTTTGGGATTGGAGGCTGGCATAAGTGCTTGGCGTAAGTATAGGCCAAAATGTGCCTTGGCATAAGTGCTTGGTGTAAGTACATGGCATAAATCAAGTGGCGTAAATGTTGGCACAAATGAGATCATTCACGATCAAATATATCACTATAAAACATTACACATTTGCGTTAATTATGATGTTAAAGAGCAGCATTAAAACAAAGTTCATTAAAATATTGCAGTTTGTATAAATGAGATAGCAGAATATCTATTATAGGATAGCAAAAGTTTTTTAGCTTCAAGATGCTTACTTTGATTCTTGATTCAGAATTTGCAACTTCTGAATTTAATTAATCACCGATTAATTGTAAATCATCTATTCTATTCTATTCTATTCACAATAATTGTGAGGGACCTTTTTTGGGTGGCATAAGTCAGAGGGACCTTTTTTTGGTTGGCGTAAGTCTGGCGTAAGTGCCAAAAAATGTTGGATTTTTCCTCTGGCGTAAGTCCAGCATGATCCGGACTATGGTATATAGATCTATGCTTTGACACTACCAAAAAGCCTATATTCTAAAATTGAGATTAGTATATTTAGATATACTATTTGCTATTTCTATTTAATTTACCCTATGTTTTTCTTAGTTTCTAGCTTATTTTTTTGTTTAATTGTTTATTACATAATGCATTTAGCCATGCAAACATTTTTTCATTAACTTGCATTTTGCCCCTACCATACTTAGTAATATATAATAATATAAAGATTTAGGGCATAAAAGACGGCATGGCTAAATGCACTCACTAATACACATATAACAAACTCCTACATATATACAGAAATTGAAACCTTTTCCACAAGAAAAATGAGCATTTAAACCAGAATAAGGATTTGTAAGCAAGGGGCAAAATTAATATAGACAAAATTTGCAATGTGGCTAAATGCATTATAAGAAGAAAGCAATGTGGGAAAATCTTTGCAGGAAAGGCTTGGTGTGCTATTTACTAATAAAAAATCGTACTGTAGCCAAATCTTGAAAAGAAAAGTTTGATGGGAAATGTAATTAAGGATAATTAACAATGTAACTAACAATGTAATTCAGATTCATGGCAATATAATTGACTATGTATTTCATATCTCTCAGTGGGTAGCACATGGATTTTATGATAGGGGGGGGGGGGCAAACCAAGAATCCTAAAGTTTAACACCTAAACACCTATATTTTGGGAATTGGTATTGTTAATACTGATTGGCTAGGCACTCATTGTAACATCTACCATCTGAAGCAAAATTCTTGATTTCCATAATGGGTCACATGGATGGGGCATGGGACTTAGCATTGACATGTCCCCTGGTGACAACACCCCACAACTCTCATAATGCAGCAAGCCACAAACAAAACCGCCATTCCCGCAGCTCATTAGGTTAGCTCAGGGTTAGCCGCTATTCATCCCAATTCGCAGCAGCAAAATGGGCTCAGAGCCAGACGAATATGAGTCTCTACTCGAGCAGAGCTCGGCCGCTCAGCACATGATTGCCGGGGCCTGCGCCGGTGTTATGGAGCACACCCTGGTCTATCCGGTTGACTGCGTCAAAACCCGCCTGCAGTGCCTGCGCCCGCTCGAAGGCGCCAGATATCGCGGCCTTCTAGACGGCCTGCGCACCATCGTTGTCACCGAAGGCATCGGCCGGACTCTGCGCGGCGTTGGCGCCGTTGTATTTGGCGCCGGTCCGGCGCACGCGCTCTACTTTGCCTCCTACGAGCAGATGAAGCTGGCCTGCGCTAGGCGTGGCTTCAATGATCAGATTGGCTACGGGCTGAGCGCTGTTGGTGCCACCGTCCTGCACGATTCCATCATGACACCTGCGGATGGTGAGTGACCATACAGGAACTGCCGCTACACTTCCGGATCCTCAGTTGCTCGGCCACCCTCTTAGATCCTCAGTTGCTCGGCCACCCTCTTAGATCCTCAGTTGCTCGGCCACCCTCTTAGATCCTCAGTTGCTCGGCCACCCTCTTAGATCCTCAGTTGCTCGGCCACCCTCTTAGATCCTCAATTGCTCGGCCACCCTCTTAGATCCTCAATTGCTCGGCCACCCTCTTAGATCCTCAGTTGCTCGGCCACCCTCTTAGATCCTCAGTTGCTCGGCCACCCTCTTAGATCCTCAGTTGCTCGGCCACCCTCTTAGATCCTCAGTTGCTCGGCCACCCTCTTAGATCCTCAGTTGCTCGGCCACCCTCTTAGATCCTCAATTGCTCGGCCACCCTCTTAGATCCTCAGTTGCTCGGCCACCCTCTTAGATCCTCAGTTGCTCGGCCACCCTCTTAGATCCTCAGTTGCTCGGCCACCCTCTTAGATCCTCAGTTGCTCGGCCACCCTCTTAGATCCTCAGTTGCTCGGCCACCCTCTTAGATCCTCAGTTGCTCGGCCACCCTCTTAGATCCTCAGTTGCTCGGCCACCCTCTTAGATCCTCAATTGCTCGGCCACCCTCTTAGATCCTCAATTGCTCGGCCACCCTCTTAGATCCTCAGTTGCTCGGCCACCCTCTTAGATCCTCAATTGCTCGGCCACCCTCTTAGATCCTCAATTGCTCGGCCACCCTCTTAGATCCTCAGTTGCTCGGCCACCCTCTTAGATCCTCAATTGCTCGGCCATCCTCTTAGATCCTCAATTGCTCGGCCACCCTCTTAGATCCTCAGTTGCTCGGCCACCCTCTTAGAACCTCAGTTGCTCGGCCACCCTCTTAGATCCTCAGTTGCTCGGCCACCCTCTTAGATCCTCAGTTGCTCGGCCACCCTCTTAGATCCTCAGTTGCTCGGCCACCCTCTTAGATCCTCAGTTGCTCGGCCACCCTCTTAGATCCTCAGTTGCTCGGCCACCCTCTTAGATCCTCAGTTGCTCGGCCACCCTCTTAGATCCTCAGTTGCTCGGCCACCCTCTTAGATCCTCAATTGCTCGGCCACCCTCTTAGATCCTCAGTTGCTCGGCCACCCTCTTAGATCCTCAATTGCTCGGCCACCCTCTTAGATCCTCAATTGCTCGGCCACCCTCTTAGATCCTCAGTTGCTCGGCCACCCTCTTAGATCCTCAATTGCTCGGCCATCCTCTTAGATCCTCAATTGCTCGGCCACCCTCTTAGATCCTCAGTTGCTCGGCCACCCTCTTAGATCCTCAATTGCTGGGCCACCCTCTTAGATCCTCAGTTGCTCGGCCACCCTCTTAGATCCTCAGTTGCTCGGCCACCCTCTTAGATCCTCAGTTGCTGGGCCAGCTTCCCAGGTCCTCAGTTGCTGGGCCAGTCAGATCCTCAATTGCTGGGCTACTGATTTAGAAGCTTTTTTTGCGGCTTCAAATCTATAATCTAGTTAAAAGAACTACGGGCGCAGTTTTCTATAAGTTCAAATATCATAGACAGTTTTCGGCGCTCTTATTTATTCGCAGTTCAGCTCGTAGTTAATTGTATACATTATTCCAAATGGAAAACGCAAGTATGCTTATTCGTTGTCACATGATCCAGTACAGAAATGAGTCCACCTGCTCTGTGTGTGTTTTCTATACTGCAATAAATTTCCATTGTTCCTCTTGTAATAAAACTGCTTATTGCTTATGGGGGGGGGGTTAACACTGATCGTCCTTGAATGTAGCGTTTATGCTTTATTGATTTAATAAGACAGCTACTGGCTTAGTGGGGTTTCCTCGCCTTTTTTGCGTTATGCCTAAGCATGCAAGTAAATTAAAATCTATAATGGGGCTTGGTTTTATTTTGCTATTTTCATTGCCGTTGGCTTTGATTAGTAAAAGTAAAGCAGGCAGTGCAGTGCTGTCTGGTATTGGATCGAAGGTTAGTAGATTTGGTTTTCTATCTGTAAGAAAGCTTTCTAGACCGGTACTATGTATGTACATGTATGTGCCAAAAAAAACAGATAGTGGGGTTTGTGTGTTCGCTCTATCTTTGGCTTACTGCATTTAGTTACGCGTTGAATAGAATTCTATATTATTAATGACAAATAGTTGCTCGCTATGTTTTTTCAGTCAGTTTTTTGCGCTATCTAATCTTAATTTTAAGCGGCACACCCCTAGTGCTAAGGTTTTACACTGATATGCTACTGATGCTACTAACACTATCAGTCAGTAGTAAAAATAGCACTTTATCTAATGTAAACCATTTGTCACAAAAAGTCAACAATATTTTAATTTGACAAATTATTCCCATTCGTTTGATAACGACTCCCGGTTTACCGGTTTAAATTATGACTCGATTTTTCATATATTATTCCGTAGCCTTTAATTTTTTCCTAACCTAACAAATAGGTAAATAAATGAGTAATTTGTGTCCCGTGTCAGTTCATGGCCAATAAATGTGTTGATTGCCTAATTAGGCTGTCCCTCCCAGATCCTCAGTTGCTGGCACCCCCAACATCGTGATTTTTCTATCAAGGCACCAAACCAGGCATGTCTGCATATTATACAATGCTTTTGCCCCATGTTAAATTGGAGAGTTACAGATTTCATTTTTGAAATTTAAATATTTTATATTTTTCAGTCGCCAATTAAATCTGTAGCTCTCCAATTTAAAATTTGGTTTGGTGCCTTGATAGAAAAATCACGATGTTGGGGGTGCCAGCTCGTCAGGGCCGCGTGGTGGCACTCCGTTGAAGGTCCCGAAGGTCGCCTGTATGTCTACAGGTCAGCCTAGAGGGTCGCCATCGTCCATTTCATTCACCGATTGTGTCCACTGACTGAATGCTGCATGCAGAAGAGGATTCTTCCATTTCAGCTTTGGGAACGCCGATGAAATGCCGATGGGGTGCTTTTGTTGTAGGTCCCGACGGTCGCCGCCGATGCTCCAGACGGTGATGAAGGGGACCCTGGTGCCTGGGATGCTGAGAACAAAGGCCTCTAAGACAGATGGACCCAGATTATTGAGCCAATATGGATTCACCATAAGGGTTTATACAGTGTTGTGTTGGTTGTCCTTGCCACCAGTGTCTTCAACAAGAATCGTTGAATATCTCGACGATGCTGACGTCGGATGACTTTGAAAGTTAGTTCGTCGGAAAGGGTTGAAATTTTGATCCGTTTGGAGGACTTTTACGAATCGGTAATTCGGTTTGCGAGCTATCGTGAGATGGGTCGTGTGTATTTGTAATACACCCCCGTGGTCTTTCCCCATGTGGAAAAATAACGTGGTCTTTCTACTGTTAATACCAGCATCTAATACATTGCCCAAACAATTATAAGTGTTCTTTTACTGCATGGTTCTTCCATGAGACTATATGCAATATCTGATTTTCAATCTCCCAACCAGCCGTGAAGCAGCGAGTTCAAGTGTATCGCTCGCCCTACTCCAACTCTCTCGACTGTTTTCGCGCTGTACTTCGAAGCGAAGGCCTGGCCGCACTCTACCGGGCCTACACAACCCAGCTAGTAATGAATATACCTTTCCACGTTGTACACTTCAACGCTTACGAACTGGCTCAGGACTATGTGAATTCTGAGCGGCATTACGCGCCTAGCACTCACGTGATTAGCGGCGCTATTGCCGGCGCCTGCGCTGCGGCTTGCACTAATCCTCTGGACGTGTGCAAGACTCTGCTTAATACTCAGGTGAGTAGCCTATTACATAGCCTGTCAGAATATTTGAAATTGCCCTGCATGCGGCCTTAGAATGGCGTGTACTTTAAAGAATTCCGCCTAGAGGTACACTAGAAGTCTTTCAATAAATATCCAATGAATCGCCCCACAGATACCCCAAGAATCGCCCCACAGATACCCCAAGAATCGCCCCACAGATGCCCCAAGAATCGCCCCACAGATACCCCAAGAATCGCCCCACAGATACCCCTAGAATCGCCCCACATATACCCTAAAAATCGCCCCACAGATACCCAAAGAATTGCCCTCACATTGAAACATTTTCTCCCTCTGGTCCCGTCCCCACTCTCCACAGGAGCAGTGCGCACTGCAAGCGGCCGGCCGACTCCGCCCCGTAGCTTCAATCGGCAGCGCCCTGCGCACCGTCTACAGACTTGAGGGCTTCGCCGGCTACTTCAAAGGCGTCCAAGCTCGCGTTGTCTTCCAGATGCCCGGCACCGCCATCTCCTGGCTGGTGTACGAAACCTTCAAATGGTATTTGAGCGGCGAGAGCGGGCGGGCGGCCGCCACTGCCACCGCTACGGCGGCGGCGGCTGGATCTCAGGTTAATCCGCTGGTGATTGACAACAGGTGAGTTTCATTTTGTGTCTGTACCTGTCACCCATTCTGTCTCTACCTGTCACCGATTCTGTGCTCTACCTGTCACCGATTCTGTGTCTGTACCTGTCACCCATTCTGTCTCTACCTGTCACCGATTCTGTGTCTCTACCTGTCACCGATTCTGTGTCTCTACCTGTCACCCATTCTGTCTCTACCTGTCACCGATTCTGTGTCTCTACCTGTCACCCTTTCTGTGTCTCTACCTGTCACCGATTCTGTGTCTGTACCTGTCACCCATTCTGTCTCTACCTGTCACCGATTCTGTGTCTCTACCTGTCACCCATTCTGTGTCTCTACCTGTCACCCATTCTGTCTCTACCTGTCATCCACTTCATCCACTCTGTGTCTCTAACCTGTCACACATTCTGTCTTTACTTGTCGCCCAGTCTGCGTCTTTAACCTGTCACCCACTCTGTGTCTCTACCTGTCATTCACTCTGTGTCTCTACTCGTACTTGTCACCGATTCTGTGTCTCTACCTGTCACACATTCTGTATCTGTATCTGTCACCCATTCATTGTGTGACATTCCTGCCTTAATTTGAAAAAAAAATTGCATGTTTAACGAGGCCACTATTATTATTGAATTTCAGGCAGCTGTAACATGTGTTTCCACGTCAAAAATCACGGATAATTCTTCAAAAGCAGAGCATTGCCCGTCAGAACGAATCACACTCGTCCATTAGCAAAGCTTTTTGCAAGCATCTGTGCAGTGCTATTCGTATTCTTATATATTCCCATTCTGCTCATATGCACCTCCGAGCATGTTCCAGCAAGCCCATACAGCAGGTACATAGACTAGCTTGTTAAATCTTGCTTCCATTTTTGGCTTCATTGAATGTTCAATTTTCATCTAGGGCGGCTAAATTGATTTGAGGCCTTTTTAATGATGAATACTATGGTTGCACAAAGATTTACAAACAATTGGTGTAATTATTTAGTTAAAGTTTTATTTTCTCTATGTATGAACTGTTTATGCTGACAGTTAGTGCAATTTCCTGATGCACTCACTCATAGATTTTGTTTTTTTCTTTCTGCCCTAAGATTGTTTATGCTCATATACCATAAGCTCTGTTTGTAAAGTACTGTATGAGCTGTTTAATCAGTTACCATATTCCATCTTTTGTGTAGAGGTAGATTGTATAGTTTGAGAATCTGAAGATTTGGGATGTTGGAAATTCCAATCCATTGCTAAACAGCAATAGAAGTTAAATTTATAGATCATAAAGTCAGGTGTCGCATTAATAAGGACAGCTTTTGAATTAGTTTAATAGAAATATTGATTGAGATGCAGCATACTGTAGTAATCCTTATTGCTTGAAATCTATATTCATATTTAATAATTAGTTTAGCTACAGCAGTTAGTATTGATTATATCTAGGGCAAGCTTCCTATTGGCATAGGCTATTTTCCAGCCCATAGAAAGCCCACTACAGACCTCTCATATTATTTATTTTTATGTTCCTTTAAGAGTAGAACGCTGCAATCGTCCAATCATGGCGAAATTATTTTATTATACTTCGAATTTCAAATTTAATGAACATTGATAAAATTATTAATGCCTGATAAAGTTACCGGTTGTGTGTGCCGAATAAAAATTAAGGACAGCTTCTTTGTGAAGTTTATCGCATCAAAGGGAACCGCTTGATGCAAATAACTTCAAAACTACTGTTTAGTAAGTAGTATATGAATTATTGTTATTTGACTAATAATTCCGCATGTGACCCCTCGTATTAACAAGAGCGTACTACCGAATACCTATAAAACCTACCTGTACAATAACAAAAGTGCCAGAATCATTTTTGTATTTCAATTATGTGATCATTTTGCAAAACAGAGCGAGGACAGACCAGATAAATCAATGGTTTGTTTTGAGTTTTTCTTTTTTAATTTTTGGTCTCTGCTAGCTAGTACTGCTTCATTAGTGTCAGCGTAGCTTGCAAACTGCGTCTGACCCAGTGCGTCTGAGTGAGAGTTGGAAAGGCAATGCTCTTGGTCGGCGGTTTTGAATGTTGCTGAGTATATGTATTTTTATGTTACCAGACAGCAAGCGAGGCTAGAGAAAGTGACGCTAGAATATGCTAGAGAATAAGCAGTGTCGCGTCCTACTTATAAGTGGTCCTTTTTCTCCTCTTGTTAAAGGTCATTAGGTTTGGTCAGTATGAATCAGAGAAATTTATAAATGTCATACGACCTGTTAATGTATTTAGTTTGGATTTAGGATTATTGCAATATTTTTATCTTGATGGATAATGGTTTTGTTGTATATTTTACGCTTCCATCCCTGCGGACCGATCGCAGGCGGAACATTCAGAGTTCGAGTACTGGACTGCCCACAGCTTGCCAAGTGGGATAGGGAGGGAGCGGCGGTCCCCGATATGCGTCACGGATGATGAGGCTGCAGCAAGTAGCGACTTAGCAGCGACAGAAAGGTGATTACTGTTTTGAGAGTGTACGGACTCTTCACAGATCCGAGTAAAAGCTTCAACAGGTGGAAGAGATTTGGATGAGCAGCAGACTGGCAGACTAGCAGACTCGTAAGCTTGTGTCCAATCTTGATGACTGGTAATTGGAGGACAAAGTCAAAAGAGGAAGAAATATAGGAAAAATAAATAAAAAGTCTGTTTTGTCTTACCGGGAGGGGTCACACTCAAGGACCACTAGAAGTTACCATTGCATCGGGACGTAACACTCTTAAGTATTGCAAAATTATTATTTGAAGGATCGCTGTTTTACAGTGTATTTAGCGATGTTTATGATAGTTAAAATGACTCTCCAGCTTTATTCTTTTTAACTGCAAGAAATATTGCGTAAAGCCATTATTCTACACGCCTACATGTAGATATAAGGCCAAACTTTGCGTCAACTTAAAGCAAACGAAATTGCAAACAACCTGGCGAAAAATTGTCATTTTAAGTGCAGCTGATCCAAAGTTTAGCTGCGATGCAAACAAGCGGGCCTTCAAATAATTTTGCAATATTTAAGTGTGTTACGTCCTGATACAACGGTAACTTCTAGACTTCTAGTGGTCCTTGGCCACAAGCTGCGCTTATATGAACTGCACTTCATTTATCCTCTTTTATTAAGATTAAAATTTTTCAGAACTCGATCACATACCAACAAACCTTTTTTAGTATTATGGATTTAGTATATAGGACTAGAGCGTTATGGACAAGCATACAAATATTAGAGATTTAGTATATTTAGATTAGACTGCTCATTCGGGGGGGGGGGCAAAACTCACAAGAGTTGGAGGGTGATATCAAGAAAAAAGGGATGACGCGGACTGAACGATTAGAGAGATTATATCATCGGGTCTATGAAAATTGCCCGTGGGAAATTTGCCACCAAGGATTGCCCGCTTAATTTGCCCGCATCTTGGATTTCCCACCCACTCATCGTTTTAACAAATTAAAGCAAGCATCGGCATACATGTACATAACGCACCTAAATTACATGCTACTAGCGTACGAGTTATATTTAGTTGTAGCCTCGAGTTTCCATTGATCGATAGTCTAATTTTCGACCTTAAACGCATGTTGCTATACTCGTATTACAATCTTACAATGACATACTAGAGTCAAAGAACCAGGGAAATGTTATGTGCACTTCGGCAATCATCGATTTGCAAAATTCGGCTGGCAAACTTCGCGTGGGCAATTTTTGTACTCCTGGTTATCACATTGACGCCATTAACCCTTGTAATTCTTTAATCTATTCAATTTGAAAGAGGAAGCAAACTGCAGGCGAAACATTTAGGATAATAAGCAGATAACCATACATGTATATATAGTGCAGATTACTATTTGTGATGTTTTACGTTGTATAATTAAAAAATTAAAATTTGAATATATTTATTTCAATTAATAAAGAACAATTCGATAACTAAATTTATACGCGGTTGAGAATCTGGAATATATGTTGGGGCTTCAACTATCGCTCCTGAACATCCTGTACAATAAAAGATAAATACGTTGATATAAAATAAAAAGTTGATATTATTCATCGGTACCGCTCAACGAATCTGGATAATAATAAGCATAATATAGAGAAGTCGAAAAATCTGCTTTTCAGGTGCAAAAAAATTATATATAAGAAACGCAAAAAATAAGCGAGAATAATTGACTTCGGGTTCGATTTCTATCACCCTATAGTGTAGCTAATCAAAATTATAGAGCAGTTAAACAGACCTCAATTACAAATATGCAAAATGAGTCATAAAAACGAAGTCTCTAGCTAATTGAGAAAGTGGTTACAAGCTTGCAATACATGGGTAGTTCAACACAGTTTAAATTATGGGTTTACAATTTAAATTACGATCGTACAAAAAATGAGAAAAAAAACATGACTATAAAAATCTAGGAATTATGAACGTAGCTACTCAAAAATATTAGTTTCTGTAAGACTTTGCAGGCATATCAGATAGCTAAAAAACGATGCCTGAGGGTCTTGGAAAAAGTTTTAATGTGATTTAGTAATTTTGTCAAATACGCTCGTAAACTAAAAATCAACTGAACGAACAATACCAACAAACGGTTTTGAAATTCGACTTCAGCCGAAATACTTTAATCAAAATGATGGTTCCAAACTTTTAGCTCGTAAATCGGTAAGGTTTTTGAGTAATCATTTTTTGCTTATTTGGATAAATTTTGTATCATACTGACAGAAATAAAGATGTAAGTTAAACAAAAATTCATCAATGAACAATTACTGGCTTAGCAATTTACGAGCTAGCTATTAAGAAATGGTGCAGTACATTCGGTTAAACTACGTGCGTAGTTCTTTGGAATTCAGAATGTACCTACTGTAGTGATCTCAGTATTGATAGCTAATATTTTCGCTGATATCAAACCTCATTATCTTAAAGTTATTTTTATATAGTTGCATATTTAACAAAAAGTACTTCATAATCGTCACAGGATGTTGCACGATCTATTAACTGGCTCCTCAGCCTGAAGTTCATGTCTTGAAAGCCAGTCCTTGGCCTCGTCAAAACTAATATCCTGCCACTCTTTTGGCACAGCCGCCAATTCTTTGCCGTATTTTGACTCCAACTCCTTCTTGAACTTACACACAAACCATTGCCAAAACTGGCTTTGCGTTACTTCATCACATACCTCAAAATCAGTTGGTAAAAACAGTAATTTTTTCTTGATTGTTTTTTTTTCTTCATTCAAAGTGAATCTTCGAGCTCTACGGCAACTGACAAGAGCCAATTTGTCCGTCTTTTCTTCTACCCACCCCATCAGACAGAGTGGTTGTTGGTTCCGCAACCATTTTGGTAAAAGTTTCTCTGTTTTATCTCTGTAACCGCCGAAAATCGCAGAAAAGCAAGGAAAGCTTCGCACAATTAACATACGAGCATTCCTATGAATTCCGAAGAACTTGCCTGTGTATACTTCAGGTGCTTTTCCATCCCATTTCATTTCCTCGTACTTTGTTGGAGCGTTTCTGAGTATATCTTCTTCTATAGCTTTCAGTTTCTCTAGAAGTAGCTTAGAAAAGTTTTCAAGATCATTAATTGATCGGTCAGTTGTCACATCGAAGTTGACTGCACCTGCTTTGTCGTAACAATTACTATATGTGTCAGTCCACATCTGCAACAGGTTGGATGAAAGTTTAGCATCCTCTCCTGCTTCTTCAAGCTGTGTCTTCACTTTCTTGGTTGTTTCCTCTACAGATTCAAAAATCGGCTTCATGTGGGTCTGAATTGCTTTCCTCAGAAGAAGTGTGTACTCTGAATCTTCTCTGTCAACCTTCTGAAAGAATTTAGTATTAACTTGTTTTCTAAACCACTTTTTTGCAAATTCGTTGCTGTTTTGCACGAAATCCATGAATTCCTGAAACTTATTTTCTTCAGAAAGTTCTTGTTCCTCAAATCTGTTGACCAAGCTGGACATGATTGTTTCAAACAATTCTTTTTTGCTTTCATAGCTAGCTGTTTCCATGATTTCTCTAGCAATATCATTCGCAGCATCTCGGAGAGCCTCCGTGCGCACGCTTTCGCCAAGAAGATTGCCGATGAGGCACGCACTGCTCACTTCCTCACTCTCCTGTCTAAAAATGCCCAGAAACTCCTGTAGAATTGTTGGCCTAAAGTTCTGCAGCTTCGCTTTGGCACCATGCTCTCGCTCGAATTTGTCATGCCTCTCCGTAAACACTGTTGCTGCATAAAACGTTGAAAATGCTTGCAGGCACATATTGAACTGCGGTAAGAGAGTGATTAGTCTTTTTTCATCGCCATGTTGCTCTTCTGAATTGAAGTCGCGGACCTCTCCATCAATATGCTTAGCAATGTCATCGAACACCTTAGCAATGTTATTTTCTTCTTCAACGAGTGAATCGATTTCCTGCTCCTTTATTTTGTCAAAAATTCCTTCGGCTATGTCCAAACTTTGTTGTTGACAATCGTAATCAGTCTTTTCGACATCTAATCGCTTATACAAGCAGTTTTTCTTCTGGCGATTGAATTCGATAAGTATTTCCTTCAATGACTCGTCCAGGTTTACTGAACTATTCACATGGCTCCGAAAAAAGTCGATTACTTCACCAATTATAGAATTTTTTTCACTATGCAACTCCCGAAGAATTTTCTCAGCCGTGCCATGAAAGTCAGTTGGAGCCTTGTCAGTGCGCGACAATTCGCTCATTTCCTTCTCCCAGAAGACGTCAAATTTCTCTTCTACCTCTGATTCTGTCATTTTCATTTCTTTATTTTTCATTTCTTTAGCTAGGCTGCCTGCTTTCTTAAATACCTTCTTCTTGCACTTATCAGACTTTCCTTTACTCTGAAGCAGAACGCGTTGCTCTTCTTTCACTTCACAAAGCCTGCAAGTATGTTCGCGTATTAGCCTGTCTTTATCATCATCCAAATGTAGCAGAGTTCTTTCCTTCCACTGCACAATAATCTGGTTTTGGTCATGGCTTGTGAAGAATTTCTTTAGCTCTTTATTTACTTCTCCGAAACGCTCTTCAATGTATTTCGTAGTTTCAGAAGTCAATTCTCTAAGCGTACGAGACAAGAGATCTATATCTGTGCATGATCGCATTTTCGGTAGATGGACCTTTGTGACATTAGTCCAGACGCCTAGTTCCAGCTTTTTCCTATGCTCAGTGTAACACCTTTCAACTTCTCGGTAAGCATTGATCTCTAATGTATTCTTGAAGCTGAACAAAAAGTCTTCTTTCAAAACTGCTTCCCACAGGTCCTTTAGTCTTGTGGAAAATTGTTTCAAAGTCAGCCTCGACTCAGCTGCGTTGGGCAAGCACTCAAATAACCGGCATTTAGCGTTTTGTATTCCACGGCAATACCCCGGGTTCACTGGCGCTCGAGGCAGCTCGCCTTCCCACAGAGCTGGTAGAAAAATCACACTTTCATTGCAATCGAAAGCTATGATGTCACTAAAGCTCTTCACTTCTTCAATGCCTTGATCAGCTGCTGCTGCTTGCGCCGTCTTGTTGAGCGTCTCGAGCAGCCGATCACGAGCAGTCTGGGTCTTCTCTTTCGAGTCTGTTGCAGACACGTCTTTGTGAATAAACAGACAGGATTTGTTTCGCACCAGATTTTCTGATGCTGCCCGCATTTTCAAAAACGCATGAGCCACAATCTGCAATACGTCTAAAATTTCTGCTGCATTTTCACCCATAATTTTGATGATGGTGACGTCAGCCAGCCCGATTGCCACTGTGGCCAGCTCGTTATCGAGGCTCCTTCCTGCATCTCCTTTGTCTGATGAACGCAGGCCTTCAGTATCTATGATTATGACGAAATCTATTGGCAGGCCTGATTTCCTTGGGTCATTTTGCACCAGCTGCATAAATGCACCTTTTGTGCACCGACCTGCACTAACTGCATTCTGCAATCCGAACATGGTGTTTAACAGCGTTGATTTTCCAGAACTCTGAACTCCCAGCACTGACACAACCAGCAATGATTTGTCACCGAGGGTCTCGTGCAGTTTTTTCATCAGCGCCTCGACCCACTTGGTAGGGATGCAGCTGACGTCTCCATCCATCAGCTCAATTGGGTGTCCATGCAGCAGCAGCTGCACAGTGGAGGTGAGCAGCTTGTCGGTGAAATCTCGATATTTTGTAGCCATGCTATCGGTACTCACAATTGCCTCGTACACCTGGCAGACCTCACGGAGAATATACTCGATTCCAACTCTTTTATTCTGTTCTTCCTGAGCCTCAGTTAGAGTAGCCTGTGCATCAAAACTAATCTTCAAGCACTGTAAAAAGATAAGCACAGCCGAATCCTCTGAGGCTTGGTTAAGAAAATCGAAAAATAACTTCATAAAGCCTTTCGGATTTTCCATTTCATTCGATAGAAGCTCCATTTGCTTTTGTCGAAGCTCTCTGATCCTTGATTCATCCTCATCAATTTGCTTAAGTTTTTCTTCCGAGCTCAATTTTTGGACATTTCTTACAATGCCTTTCTCTAATTTTGCAATCTGTTTCCAAGGCTCTTCTTGCAATGGAAACAACGATTTCTTTTGCTCCACCGAAATGCTACGAGCCGTGCGAACCAGTGTTTCAGCATTTTTTTGCTGCAAACGAATTTCTCTCTGAACTTCATCAACTTGCCAACCTGTAAATTTTTTTGCGTTTTCAATCATAGCATTAATTGAAATAGAATTTTGTTGCGCCTCGCTTAGCCTATTGCTGAGTTGTATCTTTACATCATTCACGCAATCAGATAGCCTCTTTTTACCAATAACTATTGACACTGAGTCCATAAAATCATTGCCAAAGTTTTCAGCTGACGTCAGTTGTTCTACATAGCGTGGAACATCGATCGAAGTTGAAACCAGCAGGAGGTTTTTATTTTTCTTGAATAGGTCACTGAGAGATTCTGTTACTGCACTCTGCTGCTGAGTATCCAAGCCCTCATCATCGGGGAGCAGTACAATGACGCAGGCTGACACGTCAGCAAGAAACTGTCGCTGTTTCACAAACTTCATGGCGTCACCCCTCAAATTCAGGACGCAAGCAGCTTCGTTCAGTTCAAGAGGGTTACTATCTGCAGTTGGGAATATCCAAGCTTGCTCAATGCTGCCGGCACTTAAAATTCTGCTGCTTCTTGATTCCGATGGCTCGCTGAACGCCAAATGTTTGTCATCGATGCACTTGTTGATTATCTGAGACTTAGAAACCGTGCTAACGCCAAGCCTAAGTACAGATATCACACGAAAATAATCAGAAATCATATGCTTCTGAACATTGACTTCACCATGGACTTTGTACTTGAGAACGCATGATCTGAGAGGCCAGGTGAACAGCTGCACACCTTCTGCAGCACTCCAAGCTATCGGAACAGCCATCTTGCAGTCGAAAAGCTTCTCTGCTATCAGCTGCTTTAGCCTGGCATCGCAGCAAAGAAAACAGGCAAGAAAAACATCCGAAGGAAACGGTGAGACCTCTGCACCTTCCTCAGCTTTTGAGCTGTCCTCGCCTTTATACCAACCGTTTTTTATCGCTGCAGGTGCTGCAGGAGACGAGGTTTTTAACTTAGTTTTTAAAAAATTCCTCACCGATTCATAGTCAGTCATAATAACTGCTTTCAATATTCGATAAGCAATATCTTCCATGTGGTTTGGCGAAGCTTGACTCTCATCCTGAAGCTTCATGACTTCACAGGGAGTAATCTTGTCCGGAAAGCTCTCTGTTAGATTTAAAATCCTGAAAAGTTTTTTCTGGTCTTCTGTAAGAGAATTTCGTGTCACTTCCAGAAACTCTGTGGATGGCACTTCAACCGAATTTTGTGAGGGTTCGTCTACAGCAAAGCTGAGCTGCAGCGGCTTTCCATCCCTGGTGAAGTTTGTCAATAGTCCATTCACTTTTTCGCTCAAACTGTTCCAGTCTTTAGACGTCTTGAAACTCTCTACCGCCTGTCGCACTGTTGAAGTCCAGGCAACATGGTTCAACAGGCTTATAGCACTTTCACGAAAACTCCATTTACCTCCTTCATGTAGGATCAGGATTTTTAACAACTGACAATCAATGAATTGTGGCTCTCCAGTGTTTTCAAGTTTCCTGAGTTCCTGAATCATTTCATCAAGATTTTCAGTCATTGCTTCAATCTTTTCTCGAGTGAGTAGCAAGTCGAATTCTTCGTTTTCAAGCTGAAACGACGCTTCTAGAAGAGCCAAAAGTGTCACAAACAGTGCTCTTTTTTGATCGGCTTCAAGATGCTTGAGCAAATGTCTCACTGCAGCTGTGAGGTCTTGCCGAACAACTTGTAACACTTTTTCTTCATCACAACCCGGCTTGCTGATCTCTCTTTGCATGTCTGGTAGCGTTCGGCTGCGGATAGCATCTAATAGTTGTTCCGGTGTTGTGATTCGCATATCACTCAAAGCAGTGTACTTCGGTTTCACCGATTTTTCCTGCATTAGGCAGACAATCTTTTCTTTTTTCGGAAACTCTTTGCTTCCCGACAGCTCAATCAGGCGCTTCAATTGCTTTTTGATGGCTTCTCCTTCAAAGCAATCCAGATCACGCTTTTCCGACCAGAATGCTTCAAGAAACTGCTGAACGCTTTCTAAGTGCACCCAGCCTTCACCTTTGCGATCAGGAACTGTGAGCTGCTCAATTCGTTCCAGCTTGTCGCACACAGTTCTCAAGCGATCCTCCCACTGCTTCAGAGTTTGAATTTGGCCTGAGTTGCTGATGACGCTGCAAACGCCTTTAACGAATTCATTTGCTGATTCAATTGCATCAGAGCATTCGCCATCCACTTCCTCGTCGCGAAGACCAGTGAGGGACTCCCACACGGACTTGAGTGCTTGTGACAGGGCTGAAGGGTTGTGGAACTCACTTTTGTGATGCTTTACTAAGTTCCAAGCTCCATGTTGAGATGATAGCTTTGTGATGATAGCAAAGTTTTGGGGCTCTTCAACAGTGCCACCGTTGCCTCTTTCAGTGCTTTTTATAACAATATTCTCCATTCTTTGATCGCTTGAACACTCTCGATTTGTAGATTCTCCCTTTGCAAGTCTGCCATGCGCTCCAAAACCGACCCGGGGTCCAAAAGCAGTCGCAAAAGATGCATCTAATTCCTTGCTCACAAGTTCCCGGTACGTTTCAGCGTCCTCCAATCTCTCGCTCTTGTACTCTGCAGTTGTAACGAACAGGGTCCCAAAATACACTGTTCCGTAAGTTACATGGCTGCCAAAGTTGGAGAAAAAACTTTCAATCGAGCTGTCAGCCTTGCCTTTCAGATTGAGCTCTTTATCTATCTTCTTTAGCTCTTCTACAGCTTCTGCTGAAAGTCGAAGCTGAGACTGCTTTAAATTGCATGCGCCAGCTGCCTGGGTGTGAACACGGCAACGGGAGATGAAGCAGCTCGTTTTGTGCTTCTCTGTGCCCTGAGTGCCTTCTTTGTAATATGAGGCATCTGCTTTCGCTTTAGTTGCGGAAAGTCCAACATTGACATCTGCTTGCATTCCAACTTTCAGCTCCCCTGTAGTCAAAGACGAGCTGAAGTTGTCCAGCTGCTTCTGTGTGGAGAATTCCTCATAAAAGCTTTTACTCAGATCTGATGGAATAAATGATAATGGTTCGCAAATCTCCATGAGCTGACGCTCTTTTCGAACCCATTGGCCCTCCAAGAAGAACAAACCTTTTAAAGCAGCTCCCTCTGCAGCACTGGATAGGACTTCAACTACTTCAGTGTCTGATAGGGGTCGAGTCAATTGTTGCCTCTGCTGTTGATTCTGCTCTAGCATTTGCTGGCCTGAGTCCAGCTTTTTCTGAGCTTCTGAATTATCTTGCAGCTTTTGATTCCTCTCGCCTGCTGCCGCTTGCTCAGCATGCTTTTCTACGGCTTTCAATGCCCGTGACTCTTCTGTGTGCCTCTCAATGGCCTCTTTCTCTTTGGCGGCCACAAAATCCTTTGCAGCCTGCTTTTCCCTCTCCTCTTTCTCTTCCTTTTCTTTCTTTTCCTGCTCTGCATTTTCTTTTAGCTTCTCGTCATCCATCAGCTCCGCATTGGCTGTTGATGATGAATCGCTCATGACAAGCGGCTACGACTGCAAAGTATGAAAACAGTTAGAATTTAGTTTTTTGGGTTTAAATGACTTGGCGGTCTCCCAATCTTCTCTCTATCCCTTAGTTTTCTTCCCCTATTCCCCGACTGCATAAATTAGAGAGTTTTGTCTATTCTCTTTTTTGAAACAAATTTAACAACTTAGCCGCTCACTATCGGGCCTGATAGTTCGCTACCAGATTCTGTTCATCCTCCCCTCCTTCCCCTCCAGACTCCCCTGTCCCCTCTAGGAGGTAAAAAGCACACCAAATTGACCCCAGGAATAATCCAATGCTTCATAGCTTGTGCCGAAGAGAACCGATCGGCTGACCTTGAAGCAGATGAGAGGCAAACTGGCCCTTCATTTCATAAACTTCTAACTTTGCACAGCTGTATGACATTGGCCTGTCAACAGTGTGGGGGCCCATCACAAGCTCAAAAAATCACATCGTCGAAAAGCATCCACCATCACAAGCTCGAAAAAGGTTGGGGTTTGGGTAGGGTTAGGTTAATTAGGGTTACGGTTAGAGCTTGTACCTTTTCGAGCAATCGTGACGGTGTCTGCTAAATCAGTTTTCGACGTTGTGACCCTTCGAGCTTGTGATGGAGCCTTCATAAGCTCGAAAAATCACATCGTCGAAAAGTTTAGCAACCACCGTCACCACCACCAACAGTGTCATGTGCCTCGGGTTTGCGTCTGCTTTACAACGCTTTCACACACGAGCGTACAGTTGCTAACTTCTTTACAGTATACGCAAAAGTTGCATTTTACCATTGACACGTGCTGATAGATAGACTGCTGGAAGAGATGAGCTGAGCTGTGGTATTCTTTAATTTCCCCAAGAAAATATTATACTATATTATATAATTTTATTACTATAGATTATTTATATTTGATAGTATTATAGTACGTACTCAAAGTAGACTTAATTGGTTTAAATAAGGCCAAATAAGCTTTCCATCTATCTACGCCACTACTTATCAATAATTATGAGGAAAAATTTCACAAGACCAGAAAAGAGCAAGACGAACGAACGAAATGGGAAATGAAGAGACTACTTGAAGTAGAATTACGACAAATAGACTATAAGTCAGGTCGATAATTAGGTTTTATAGCTAAGTGTCGGTAGAAGCATAATTATAATTACTCAGTTTGCTGCTCACCACTCAGCCGTTTCCGCTAATGTGCTGAGCTGCAACTGCTGTTAAACAACAGTCACTCTTTTACAGCGGCTCGATGCCGAGAATCTTGTGCGCTGGAGTTCCTTTGCAGTATGTGCTGCTCTGCAAAAATATATATTGACGTTTTCAGTCGTGTATAGGACAATAAAAGCAATGAGACTAAGACTCAGTCAATGTCTTTGTCTTAATTAAGTAGAGCATTTTAACACTTTTCTATAAGTAAAACCTCAGCTAGTATCTATTGAGTAAAAGCTTAAATTCTGAGTTGTAGTATGTAAGCTCCTTTCTTGTATGTATACTTGGTCAGTTTATCGTAAGAGCTTACTTAGAGGTCGCCTTATGGCTCAAGTTCGTTGTAATTATCACAAAGATCACCAACAAAAAATTGGTTTCTAGCTTAAACTCAGCCAAGGTTTGAGCCTCCGGGCTTCCTGCTTTATGCAGAGCTCTACGACTTCGTCCCCTGCCGCCGATGAGGTGGGGAAACGCTTTCCTCACGACGGGAGGGTTTACACAACACAGCGCATGCAATTAACAGCACTAGACATGCCCGTAACTACGGGGGCGAGGGTTAGACGGTTAGACTTGGCGGATTACTCTGGTTGCGTTAGAGCATCTAGGGGGAGTTCAGTTCACTGTCCTTCTGTGCGGGCCGGCTCACGCATCCACCCCTCGGTTGCCACGCCGATCGGGGTTGGGCGTCGGTCCCAGGCCTGCCCGCAGCTCCTCCCCAGGTGCGGCCTCCGCGCCGGGCTCATTAAGAATTCTCCGGCCGGCCGTCACCGCCTGTCAACCGTCCAGGTCAAATTGCCGCCTCGCCTTTGATGTCTGTCTGCAATTGATGGAGGCTGCTGTAGCTTTGCCATGCGCTGCGTGTCCTATTGTAGGCTCAGCCTATGCCCATTTCTATTGTTCTGGCCTCCCCGCGCCTGCTTTAAAACAGTAGGAATACCAAGCCATTTTTCCGCCTGTCGAACTACCAAGGGGGGGGGGAAATTTCCCCCCCCCCTGACAATTTTTTTTGCTGCGCCGGAACGGAGCAACGCAGGCACACGAAATTCAAGAACACGAACTAACTTTTTGTTGCGCACCTTCTCAAACAAAAATCAAGTCGCCAGCCCTTCGGACCGTCGAGATATTCGACGATTCTGCCAGAAGGTCGGATTTTTCCTAGAAGCGCTAGTGTATTCAGTACACCCCTGTGCGCCAATCAGCACTGCGCCTCAGTGCAGCCTTGCTAAGTCTCCAAATTTCACCAGCACGTCGACCACATGTGTCTGCATCAGTTCTGACTTCGTTGGTCACTAGCCTTCACCCAGGTGGAGCTTCTGGACCCTCAACAGCTGTGGCACCAGGTGACTATGGACACCCTGATGCGGATTTCTCTAGTTTCGCCGATCAAGCCTCGACAGTGGGCAAGAATCAGCCGCCAGACATTCTCAGCTAGTCTCTCGAGCATTCCGTCATCATTCCGACGCCGTCGGCACCTTCAACAGATTACACCAGGTGACTATGGACACCCTGATGCTGATTTCTCTAGTTTCGCCGATCAAGCCTCGACAGTGGGCAAGCCTCAACTTCTGAAAACCCTCAGCTAGTCTCTCGAGCCTTCAGTCATCACCCCGACGCCGTCGGCACCTTCAACAGGTGGCACCAGGTGAGTAAGGACACTTGAGTGTGATTTTTCATCATGCTCTTAACATTTCGAAGCTCTCAAAATTTTTTAGGCACGGACATTGCTATAGTTCTGCTTGAACTCATGTTGCTGTATATTTATATTATTATTACATAACTTTTATACATACAAGCTACATACATATTTTATTTGACAAGCTGTTTAGTTTATTGAACTATAATATCGAACCCAATTTTTATGCACAAAGGGTTATGCTTTTAAAAAATGAAAAAACCTAAATTTTATTTGCGTGCCAGTAAATTCAATCGGTTTCTTTCGGAATGTATAAAAGTATGTGTAATAATAATATAAATATACAGCAACATGAGTTCAAGCAGAACTATAGCAATGTCCGTGCTTAAAAAATTTTGAGAGCTTCGAAATGTTAAGAGCATGATGAAAAATCACACTCAAGTGTCCTTACTCACCTGGTGCCACCTGTTGAAGGTGCCGACGGCGTCGGAATGATGACTGAAGGCTCGAGAGACTAGCTGAGGGTTTTCAGAAGTTGAGGCTTGCCCACTGTCGAGGCTTGATCGGCGAAACTAGAGAAATCAGCATCAGGGTGTCCATAGTCACCTGGTGCCACAGCTGTTGAGGGTCCAGAAGCTCCACCTGGGTGAAGGCTAGTGACCAACGAAGTCAGAACTGATGCAGACACATGTGGTCGACGTGCTGATGAAATTTGGAGACTTAGCAAGGCTGCACTGAGGCGCAGTGCTGATTGGCGCACAGGGGTGTACTGAATACACTAGCGCTTCTAGGAAAAATCCGACCTTCTGGCAGAATCGTCGAATATCTCGACGGTCCGAAGGGCTGGCGACTTGATTTTTGTTTGAGAAGGTGCGCAACAAAAAGTTAGCTCGTGTTCTTGAATTTTGTGTGCCTGCGTTGCTCCGTTCCGGCGCAGCAAAAAAAATTGTCAGGGGGGGAATTCCCCCCCCCTTGGTAGTTCTACTGTTAAACTCCCCTCTTGTAGCCCTAGGCCCTAACCTGTATGCTGAATTTCTGAATCCCTATATAGTAGTTGTTATAATGAATTTACTACAGTCTATAAACAGATTAGGTACACTGGTTGCTTCTGATATATTCATAAAACAGAAGTGAAACACTGTAAGCACCATCAAAAGTGACATACTCTTTTGCTAAATAACTTCAATTAAAAAATACAACGTTTCATGCAGGTA
The DNA here is from genome assembly GCA_002269645.1 of Macrostomum lignano. Taxonomy (NCBI): domain Eukaryota; kingdom Metazoa; phylum Platyhelminthes; family Macrostomidae; genus Macrostomum; species Macrostomum lignano. Next base: position 31,169 of record NIVC01002884.1, on the reverse strand, counting down.
TCTAAGTGGAAAAGGTAGATCAGGATGGCACTGAACTAAATCTGCTGAGTACCCCATTTTGTGTCTCCCTGGCCTTCGAATTGCAACAACTAGCTAATAAACTATCCAAAGAAGACTTGGATAAATAACTACAGTATTTTACCTGGCAAATGAAAAGCAACTAAAAGGTTTGGGAAGGGGGGCTATTGGACTAGACTCACCCCACCGCGTACCCATTGCCTACTTCTGGCGATTGACAATAATAAGACGACGGTAGCTCAACTTATTCTTTACACCGGTGGCCCAGTTAGAAGAATGAATCTTTCCATTATGAAAGCTTTGTATATGCTTCAACAGGTTTTATTTTCCTGCTAACTTCTGCTCACAGGCCAGAAAGATCTTCTAACACACTGGCCTCCAAAGACCCTATTACAAGGCTCATATATTTTTTAAGGCAAATTATTCAAGACAGTGTATTTTATAGTCAAGCAGGCAAGCAGGTCAGCTGACAAAATGCAGAGCAATGCATAGTTTGAGCGGGGCAGCTTCTGGCCATTAATGTGACTACAAACTTGCCAATAACGCTGATGTTAAGCAGTCATAGCCCTCTGAGACCCTAGCTGGTGAAGTCTTACATGCTAGGTAAGCCTCTTCTATGCCTGAGTCAGCACTAAAGTACATGAATGGCTTGAATTCTGGTTCAAAATGATTGATTGGTTTATCAGCTGTGTACTGCTTGGCCATTCAATCCACTGTGACCCCCACCTTCAGCTTAGCTGTCAAAGAATCAAGAAACAAAATCAAATACCTCATCAGATTTACCTTCTTGATAAACTCGCAAAAACTGATCCAGAGAGAATAAGCTACTCTTAGTATTAAACGCTGGATTTCTGACTCGAGTTTAGCACAGGAAAAGCAAGCTGGCAAAGTGCAATGCTCAATAAAGCTACTGAAAACGGGGTCAGATAAAGAGTGCTCCCAACTAAGCAGATTCAAGCTGTAGCCTCTCACCAACCAAATCAGATGCTCAGACTGCCCGGTTGGCCAAGGAATCCTGAGACCGCAAGCACCATGCAGACTCTAAACGAACCAACTGGCTTATGATTTGTTATAGTGGAACTCGTCAATTCTGATTGGCTGAGCTCGTTGCTACTAAGACGCGAAAATACAAGAGATCCTGCATGTATTAGGCTTCGCGGGCATCTCTCAAAAACGACAGGTGCGGCAATAAGGTCGTCAAATTTTGATACAAAATCATTTATGAGTTTGCCTAAGACGCCTAATATGCATAAGATCAGGGTTGAAGTGCAATGGGATAATCCGCAGGAATGTTAAGATTAAAAAAGTATACTTTTAAAAAATTGTCACTCTTGTATAAATTTGAACAATAGGTCAACATCTCACGCGATTGGTAGCGTGTCAAAAATGAGAGAAAAAACGCCAGTCACCTGACTCTCCCAGACCATGTACTCGTTGTACTCGTTGCGCCTGTACTCGTTGACCCGCAGGCCCGCATACCAGATGGCGGCTGCCGAATGCCTTGACCATCTGGTGACAAAGAAAAGGCATGAGAGGAATATTTATAGATGGAGACCTGGGAGACGCCCGAGGGAAAGAAAGAACGGGGAAGAAAAAGGGAATAAGAAAATTGACATTCCTACTGGTAGTAGTAAGTACAGTACAGGAGCAGGAATTCCCATGAGGCGTCATACCAGTGCTTGCAGTATTTTGTTGTTATTGTCACTTTATTGCCTATAAGAAGAATAACAATTGCAAGTAGTATGACATGCTTGTTTTTAGTGGTTCATTGCTGTTTTAAAAAGCTTTATTTAGTAAAAATACGGATTTCGTAAACAATATATTATGAAAAGATCATTCAGTAGTCTCCGTAGTGTATTTTGGCTCTTTCCCCGCTCTTTTACTGAAGTGTTAAAATAGAGTGTTAAGTAAACACTGTTTTACGAGTATAAAGAGCCATAAACAGTCATCTAATCGGTGATCCAGCATTAGAGCAGGCTTTAATATACTGTATTCCCCATGCGGTCGGTGCTCCTTCACCGCAAGGGATCGGAGCCTCCTCACTGCAGGCTGACGAGAGCAGAGAGAGAAAAGAACCAAGGAAGAAAAATCCCAAGCCTCAGTCCCTTCAAGTCAGACTAAAAACTCAGAAATTCTTCTTAATGAGAGAGAGCTCCCTGACCTCGCTCGACATATGCAGTTGCGTTCGGACCCTATGCCGAGGCCCCGCCCAGATCGAGTCAACTGGGTCTGTGTTGGCATGGTTTCGCTTTAATTGATAGAATTAGTCCGGGGTGACACGAAACACGTGCGCACCGCCGGGGGACACGGAGAGATTTCGGCTTTTGGCTTCGAGCAGCCACTTGCGTGTCCGTGATTTTGTGTGTGTGTGTGTGTGTGTCGCTGGATGGTTGACGAGGCTTCATGGCGTGTGGATGCCGGCACTCGATTTGACTCGATCCGCGGGGACAAATTGGGATCAATCGAGAAAAACACGGGCGGGAACTTGGTTAGAGAGAGAGAGAGTAGAGTGAGCAGGGAAAGGAGAGGTTGCGTGTGCCAGGTTTAAAATATTCGCGTGACGTCTCGCATGGCTGGGTGTTGACCCTCGGGCCGAAGTGTGTATCCTAGGAGCGTAGTTAGTCAGACTTTCCTCAAGGGCCAGTACAGCTCAGCGGTGAACGCGCCCAACTCTCGTGCCCACGAACTCGGGTTCGATTCCGTGCTCGACCACATTAATTTGAGGCTTGTCCAAGAAAATTGTCCTGCAGTTCACGCCCATGAAGGGCCAACCTCCAAGGGTCCAAGGCATTGAGAGGTGTACACTACTGCCTCACAATGTCAATTGGCTGCAGTACACCCTGTTCGTGTTCGTGCTCTCATGACTGCTTACCGATTGTGACGTTGATTTTACCTCGATCGTTAAAAAATTACAAATTACAAATCCCTAGCCGATTTGGGACTCATTCGAGAACATCCTTTCTAATTGTCGTATTTCCGAAACGGCTTTATAAGCAGATTCACTTCATTTATCCTCGTTCGATTGCGTATCACGTGACATTGACTTTCTTAGGATAATGAATGGAGTTCTGACGACTAGGGCCATTTTTCTATACAACTTTGTAGACTGAGCATACTTCCAACAACAGAGGTCGTGGCGAACTCCTCTCAATCCGGCCCTCGGGTCGAGTCCTTTGAAACTTCACAATAGCAATCCGGTCTGCTTAAGACTTGTCTCTTCTCAGCTCTACTCCCATCTCTCCACTTATCTTCTCTCTCGTCTCTCGCCTCTCCTCTATTCCCTCTCCTCTGTCATCTGGCTTGCAGTCCTGATTTGGAGTCTTGTGTACATCCGGTATACTACTAATATGATACCACGCATAAAATCCTATGGTTGATATGCGATTACTAATCATTTATTGTTGGTGACAATGAAGCAGATATAAGGCAGGCAGGCAGTCTGTCTGTATGCGTTTGCTTTACAAATCCTGGTTACTGGTGCGTGTTATTGTTTATGTGGATCCCGAATTTTCTGCTTTTTTCTTCAATTTTTTCCTAACTGTAGCTACAGCTTGCCTCCAAGCTGCCTCTGGCTTAGAAATATCACTGCGTCTCCATTGGGTCCAACACTTTCTATCAACTACCAACACTGTAGGAAAAAATCTGACAGAGCATCAACATATTCTAACTCATTCAGTTAGGCCAGGGACTTCTATAGATGTATCACTATTGGACTGGAAGCTAGTGTAAGACGCGCTCACGGATCCCTGCAGTAGCTGGTGTGTCATGCTCTTTGCTTATTTACACAAGGTGTTGGAGAATATTTTTTACCTCAAGGGCCAGACAAAGAATCCAGCTCATGAGAAAGAGAAGAGCTGAAAGATGAGATTACATGTAAGTCAAGTCAAGTAAGTCAAGTGATGAGACGAGAGGTGAAGGCAGAGACGAGATACGAGAGAGAAGATGAGAGATGGGATTAGAGAAAAGATGAAAGAGAAGATAATAGGAGAGATGAGAAGAGACAGAAGAGGAGATGAGAGAGGAGAGGAAATTTTTGCTTTAAGTCCAACGTTGCTATTTATACAGCAGTCCCTGGCTAAGCAGCCACTGGATGGAATTTGGGACCCGCAGCCCGGAGAAAGAGTGAAAAAAAACGCTTTTAAAACTACATGTAGAGATTATATAGTTTAGTTCAGGGGTCGGCAACCTTTTTCCACTTGAGGGCCAGATGAGGCTTTCAGTTCAAGACCACGGGCCACAGGTCGCCCCCGATTACTTCACCCCCCCCCCGGGTCTTTCTTTACCCTCCAGAATCAGCCCCCTGGGTCTTTACCCTCCAGTATCTGCCCCACTGGGTCTTTACCCTCCAGAATCCGCCCCCTGGTTTTTTACCCTCCAGTATCTGCCCCACTGGGTCTTTACCCTCCAGAATCCGCCCCCTGGGTCTTTACCATCCAGAATCCGCCCCTGGGTCTTTATTAAATTACTACATTTGTACTCCCGTTGTTGGCCCGCCACCACCTCACTTTCCTTCGCCGCCAGTTCCCCTATTTCTATTCTATTCGAAAGTTTGAACTGATGTGCTGTCTGTCTAGAGTTTGTAAACAGCCACTTACACGATCAGTTCGTGTCTCATTACTATTTTGTCATTAAAGTTGGCAATTGAGGAAAGAAATTCCCCATTTTGTGCACAAAACTTTTGTGGGAGAAACAATGAAGTTACAATAAAGGTGCGGGCCAGATTATAATAATTAAGATTAAGGAAGTTCGCGGGCCGCATAGAAAGTCTTTGCGGGCCGGAGGTTGCCGAACCCTGGTTTAGTTTAACAACACAGTAAGTCTTTACTTGTAATTAATATATAGCTAACATTTACCATATTATTGTATGAATTCTAGGAATCGATTCCAGTCCCGATACTCTCTAGAAGTCCTACCTATCTGTTGTAATTCCTTCTAGTATAGTAAATCATGCAGGATTATGAAATTGGAAATTCATTCTTTTCGAAATCGTTTCACGCTCAACGTCTCAGTTGAGCAGGTCTTTTTTCTGTTCTACTCAAACATCTAACAGAGAAGAGGATCTGGTTCTGGCTCTGGTTGGGGGGGGAGAGAATGGGAAAATAGGGGATCATTGGCTTCATACAAAAGCTAAAGGACTCAGAGCAGCGCAATGAGTGACTCAACAATCTGCAAAGTGAGACTTGGAAGCAAGACTGATGCCGAGTGTAACGCCGGCAGTTCATAGCTTTGACAAGGAATTCACTTCCTCTCAGAGATTTTATCCCAAATCTCCTTACTCATCCTTGCCAAGACTGCTGGGTATAATTATCCCAATTCTCCCAACCCCCCGTGTCGCTACTTCCGGTATTCTCTCTCTCTCTCTCTCTCTCTCTCTCTCTCTCTCTCTCTCTCTCTCTCTCTCTCTCTCTCTCTCTCTCTCTCCCATCCGTAGTGCGACTGATCCACCGGAAGTGTACACTAGTTAGAAAGACAGATGACAGACTGAAGAATCTTTTTTGAGGCTTACATGTATCTGATGTAGCTGACTTGGTTAATCCGTCAATGTTGATTTAACAATCAATCTTAGCTAACGATATATGGGCTTTGAGCTTGGGATCTGGTTTAGGTGAAGACGATTTCTCATATTCATATTCGAATTCTCAGGATTCTCTACTGACTCTCATTCAAATGTCAGGATTCTCTTCTGACTCTCATTCGGATGTCAGGATTCTCTTCTGACTCTCATTCGGATGTCAGGATTCTCTTCTGACTCTCATTCGGATGTCAGGATTCTCTACTGACTCTCATTCGGATGTCAGGATTCTCTACTGACTCTCATTCAAATGTCAGGATTCTCTTCTGACTCTCATTCGGATGTCAGGATTCTCTCCTGACTCTCATTCGGATGTCAGGATTCTCTACTGACTCTCATTCGGATGTCAGGATTCTGTCCTGACTCTCATTCGGATGTCATGTGAGGATTCTCTTCTGACTCTCATTCGGATGTGAGGATTCTCTCCCTGACTCTCATTCGGATGTCAGGATTCTCTTCTGACTCTCATTCGGATGTGAGGATTCTCTCCCTGACTCTCATTCGGATGTCAGGATTCTCTTCTGACTCTCATTCGGATGTCAGGATTCTCTTCTGACTCTCATTCGGATGTCAGGATTCTCTCCTGACTCTCATTCGGATGTCAGGATTCTCTTCTGACTCTCATTCGGATGTCAGGATTCTCTCCCTGACTCTCATTCGGATGTCAGGATTCTCTTCTGACTCTCATTCGGATGTCAGGATTCTCTCCTGACTCTCATTCGGATGTCAGGATTCTCTCCCTGACTCTCATTCGGATGTCAGGATTCTCTCCCTGACTCTCATTCGGATGTCAGGATTCTCTTCTGACTCTCATTCGGATATCATCATGTCAGGATTCTCTCCTGACTCTCATTCGGATATCATCATGTCAGGATTCTCTCCTGACTCTCATTCGGATATCAGCATGTCAGGATTCTCTTCTGACTCTCATTCGGATATCATCATGTCAGGATTCTCTGACTCTCATTCGGATATCATCATGTCAGGATTCTCTGACTCTCATTCGGATATCATCATGTCAGGATTCTCTGACTCTCATTCGGATATCATCATGTCAGGATTCTCTGACTCTCATTCGGATATCATCATGTCAGGATTCTCTCCTGACTCTCATTCGGATATCATCAGGTCAGGATTCTCTGACTCTCATTCGGATATCATCATGTCAGGATTCTCTGACTCTCATTCGGATATCATCATGTCAGGATTCTCTCCTGACTCTCATTCGGATATCATCATGTCAGGATTCTCTCCTGACTCTCATTCGGATATCATCATGTCAGGATTCTCCTGACTCTCATTCGGATATCATCATGTCAGGATTCTCTGACTCTCATTCGGATATCATCATGTCAGGATTCTCTGACTCTCATTCGGATATCATCATGTCAGGATTCTCCTGACTCTCATTCGGATATCATCATGTCAGGATTCTCCTGACTCTCATTCGGATATCATCATGTCAGGATTCTCTGACTCTCATTCGGATATCATCATGTCAGGATTCTCTGACTCTCATTCGGATATCATCATGTCAGGATTCTCTGACTCTCATTCGGATATCATCATGTCAGGATTCTCTCCTGACTCTCATTCGGATATCATCAGGTCAGGATTCTCTGACTCTTATTCGGATATCATCATGTCAGGATTCTCTGACTCTCATTCGGATATCATCATGTCAGGATTCTCTCCTGACTCTCATTCGGATATCATCATGTCAGGATTCTCCTGACTCTCATTCGGATATCATCATGTCAGGATTCTCTCCTGACTCTCACCTGTCTAAATTAAGTTTGACCAATGATAAAAAATGCACAACTAAACTTGCTTTCTACATAAGAGGACATAAATTTAGCAAGCAAATGGTAAAGGATCGTCTACAGTTGCCTGGAAATCCCAACCCATGTGTAGACAGTTGCCCAGCCTCTTTAAAAATCACATTTGCACTAAAATTTCTTGATCTTCAGCCCAGCAGAGGCAAAATAAGATTGGCATGAGCAGGTGCCGCAGCTAACATTCATGGTTAGTTAAGCTGTGAAAGATGCTTTGCCAGTCATAAAAAATCTTTTCAAAAAGTGATTCAGCTTTGTCTCACAGTTCCTGATCGACAAGACTCTTCAACTTTTTTATTGCAATTTATAGACTTGAGCCAGAGGCAGTCTTACTCAGTCGGAACCAAATCCTTAGTTTTGGCTTTTGTGAAATTCTTTTTATTGGATGAGTGGCATATCTGAATTCGATTCCGGGGTGGTATTTTGTGCCAGAATTGAATTGTGGTCCAGCGTCTATTGATACACCCTGCAATTGCGGTCACACCATCTATCAATCAGTATACCTGTGATCTATCATGTACACCTATGATCTATCATGTACATCTGTAATCGATCATGTGCACCTGTGATCTATCGTGTACACCTATGATCTATCATGTACACCTGTGATCTATCATGTACACCTGTGATCTATCATATACACCTGTGATCTATCATGTACACCTGTGATCTATCATGTACACCTATGATCTATCATGTACACCTGTGATCTATCATGTACACCTGTGATCTATCATGTACACCTGTGATCTATTATGTACACCTGTGATCTATCATGTACACCTGTGATCTATCATGTACACCTATGATCTATCATGTACACCTGTGATCTATCATGTACACCTGTGATCTATCATGTACACCTGTGATCTATCATGTACACCTGTGATCTATCATGTACACCTGTGATCTATCATGTACACCTATGATCTATCATGTACACCTGTGATCTATCATGTACACCTGTGATCTATCATGTACACCTATGATCTATCATGTACACCTGTGATCTATCATGTACACCTGTGATCTATCATGTACACCTATGATCTATCATGTACTCCTGTGATCTATCATGTACACCTGTGATCTATCATGTACACTTGTAATCTATCCTGCGTATTTAACCCTACAGCGGCTGAATAAACACAAGCTTCAGAAAGTCTTACTTACCACCTGTTTCTACAGCACACAGCGGCACGACAGTCCTATGCAACAAATCTGCTTTGTTTATTCAACTGCACCAAGGCAGTCTTTCTTAGTCTTAGACTGCTGAAAATAAAACAATCCCACTTGACGCTATTGAAACCGCTTAATCTTTCTCATGGGAAAATTATCCCTTTTAGAATAGAGATCAGACTTGAGAAGGGTCTACGGGCAGAAAAAAATCGGTTATATTTTGGCTGAAGATAAAACTGCAGGATTACAACTGATACATAGTTTTGGCGGAAGTTACTCGACCTGCAGTAAGGGTTAGCAGAATATTTTCAGACCCACTGCAATTTCAGCTGCTGCTATATGCCGTGGACTACTAAAGTTAGCAAACTAGATTGGAAACCTACTTTTTTACTTTGTTGGGAATGAACTCTATAAGAATTCTCTGAGTATAAAGTGTGACATTAAGCATAGATAAGTGTGGGATTGAGCATAAATAGTGTGAGATTGAGCATAGACACAGTGAGAGTGAGCATAGACACAGTGAGATTGAGCATAGACACAGTGAGATTGAGCATAGACACAGTGAGATTGAGCATAGACACAGTGAGATTGAGCATAGACACAGTGAGATTGAGCATAGACACAGTGAGATTGAGCATAGACACAGTGAGATTGAGCATAGACACAGTGAGATTGAGCATAGACACAGTGAGATTGAGCATAGACACAGTGAGATTGAGCATAGACACAGTGAGATTGAGCATAGACACAGTGAGATTGAGCATAGACACAGTGAGATTGAGCATAGACACAGTGAGATTGAGCATAGACACAGTGAGATTGAGCATAGACACAGTGAGATTGAGCATAGACACAGTGAGATTGAGCATAGACACAGTGAGATTGAGCATAGACACAGTGAGATTGAGCATAGACACAGTGAGATTGAGCATAGACACAGTGAGATTGAGCATAGACACAGTGAGATTGAGCATAGACACAGTGAGATTGAGCATAGACACAGTGAGATTGAGCATAGACACAGTGAGATTGAGCATAGACACAGTGAGATTGAGCATAGACACAGTGAGATTGAGCACAGACAAAGTGAGATTGAGCAGTGAAAAGTTGTTCAGTTCAGTCCAGGTGTTATACTCAGAGCTCCTTGACTCGGGCCTGGTTGCGCCAGTGGGGTGGCGGGGCGGGAGTATCCAGCTCATCTCCGGGTGGTGCAGAGAGTGAGGAAATTACCCGTCTTCTCCCACTTCCCGTCTCTCCTCCCCCATCCGCAGCCCAGCCTCTCCCCAATCCCCATCATCATCAGTTGATCAATTGCTTTCGCAGCTCCCAGCCCAGCCCACTGCACAGATTTCAGCGCGAGTCAGATTCTCTCAAAATCGATAATTGCCATCCCCATACGGACTGGGCCGCTCCGCCATTATTATTATTTTGATTCTTTCGAATCCCGGCGGCACCTCCTGTTATTAGCCGGGTCTGCAGCGGTTATTGATGGCTGGGGGGGGGGGCAGCACTGTGCAATAAGTGTGACTTCTTTTTGCAGGCTTTTTCTACTGCAAGTTCCGCTATTTTTTGCTACTTTTTTATAACTAATTGGTCCGATCGTCTGACTTTTGCTTCAACGTCAATTAAATGGATATTTTTCTCACATTTTTATGAGCCTTCTCCACTCAGATTTCGAGGAAAATACTCTGACTCAAACTTGCACTATTCATGCTCAATCTAATTAGATATATGCTCAATCTCGCTTGATCTATATTCAATCTCACTGTGTCTATGCTCAATCTCACTGTTTCTATGCTCAATCTCACTGTGTCTATGCTCAATCTCACACTATCTATGCTCAATCTCACTGTGTCTATGCTCAATCTCACTGTGTCTATGCTCAATCTCACTGTGTCTATGCTCAATCTCACTGTGTCTATGCTCAATCTCACTGTGTCTATGCTCAATCTCACACTATCTTTGCTCAATCTCACACTATCTATGCTCAATCTCACACTATGCTCAATCTCACACTATGCTCAATCTCACACTATCTATGCTCAATCTCACACTATTTATGCTCAATCTCATAATTCGTTGCAAATAAAAAAGCAAAGGCAAGCAGTTTCACAAAGCTTAATTTTACAAATGTTAAGTATGTTTATTTACAGACAGTGTAGCAAATAATGAATCATTTCAGTTGGCCTACACATGTACCCAATCGTGGCACACATGTACAACACATTATTGTATTCTTGTTCGCAAATTGTTCAAACGTTCTTACAGCTTGTACACACCTTTTAAATTCTGCATCATACAAATGAAGAGTTCACCAAATGGAATTGTCGCTTCTGCATGTCCGATCGTCTGCTGGTAGTCGTTGGGGAGCTAACTGGGAAGCTGGATTGATGAAGCTGCTGCTGCTGCTGCTGTTGTTGTTGTTGTTGATGCCGGCCCCGCTGGGTCACCTGGTCAATGGGCCTACGGGAACGGTCTGACTGCAACATGGCACAGCCAGCCGTCAATGCCCCGCTCACCATAGGACAGGGGCCTTGCACCACCGCGTCGCCGCGTGAGTGTGCAGAGGGCATGTCGGTGAGCCTGCCACCAGGTCCACCAGGGTCAACCCCAGCAGAGGGGCCGGAATTCCAGCTTTCGTGTCCGTGGCCAACGGACCTTCCACCCCACGCCTGACAGTCCAGCACTGGCGGCCAGCCCCGATGGGGTCTAGCCAGTGTCTGGAGCTGCTCGGAGGCTTGCTGGATGTGAGGCTGCTGCTGCTGCTGCTGCTGCTGATGCTGCATCAGAGTCTGGTAAGCTGGAGGCTGCTGCTGCCTTTGCCCACTGCTTGCCCGTCGGCCAGCCCGTCGTCCATCAATGGTCGCCGCTGAATCACCCGGAGTCCTTCGGATGCCGCCGCCTCCTCTGTCGTATCCGCCGCTGTCTTCATCGGATGCTGGGATGCGGTAATCTGGGAGTGAGGTGGGTGAGGGAGTGAGGTGGGTGAGGGAGTGAGGTGGGTGAGGGAGTGAGGTGGGTGAGGGAGTGACGTGGGTGAGGGAGTGAGGTGGGTGAGGGAGTGAGGTGGGTGAGGGAGTGACGTGGGTGAGGGAGTGAGGTGGGTGAGGGAGTGAGGTTAGTTGAGGGAGTGAGGTGGGTGAGGGAGTGAGGTGGGTGAGGGAGTGAGGTGGGTGAGGGAGTGACGTGGGTGAGGGAGTGAGGTAGGTGATCGAGGGAGTGAGGTGGTTTGGGGGTGAGGTTGGTGAGGGAGTGAGGTGGGTGAGGGAGTGAGGTTAGTTGAGGGAGTGAGGTGGGTGAGGGAGTGAGGTGGGTGATCGAGGGAGTGAGGTGGGTGATCGAGGGAGTGAGGTGGGTGATCGAGGGAGTGAGGTGGGTGATCGAGGGAGTGAGGTGGGTGATCGAGGGAGTGAGGTGGGTGATCGAGGGAGTGAGGTGGGTGATCGAGGGAGTGAGGTGGGTGAGGGAGTGAGATGGTGAGTGAGGTGGGTGAGGGAGTGAGATGGTGAGTGAGGTGGGTGAGGGAGTGAGATGGTGAGTGAGGTGGGTGAGGGAGTGAGTGGGTGAGGGAGTGAGGTGGGTGAGGGAGTGAGATGGGTGAGGGAGTGAGATGGGTGAGGGAGTGAGATGGTTGAATCTTATCAGCAGAAGTGACTCACAGGCGTTGCTGGCATCTGGGCCGCCCCCCAGTCTCAGCAGGGTGTGCGGCCTGTGCTGCGCCTCCCCAGACTGCGGCATGGGCAGAGTAGGGCAGTGCTGCTGCTGCTGCGGAGGCGGTGCAGAGAGCAATAGTCAAGTTTTTTAACGAGTATCTTTCAACTTATTTTTAAAGCTACTCCTAGTCTTCTAGACGTTGTTGACGAAGGAAATTTGGGTGAAAATTTTCGAATCAAATAACGCTTAGCCAAGACGAGGTTTTCGAAAATGCGTGACAGGCTCTCGCGTTACCTCATTCAGTGCTGCTGGGTTCTGTCTCTTTGACAAACCCTGGCCAAAGTCGAGAAGCTTGCCTTGCGTGCTTGATAAACAGCGAGAAATAAGAGACAGACAGTCTCGCGAGACTCGCGGCCTCAGATGTGATGAAGAAAGAAATAGGGAAATGTTGTAGCGAATTTTTCTGCTTTTTTAAACGTTTGACTGCCTTTTAACTTATGCGAGAATTAAATGACACCCGGTAAATATTGGATTGGGAGTGGGAGAGGGGGAAGAGAGGGAAAATGAGAGGCAGAGAGAGAGAAGAATGAGAGGGAGAGACAGGAGAATGAGAGGGAGAGACAGGAGAATGAGAGGGAGAGACAGGAGAATGAGAGGGAGAGACAGGAGAATGAGAGGGAGAGACAGGAGAATGAGAGGGAGAGAGAGGAGAGTGAGAGGCAGAGAGAGGAGAATGAGAGGCAGAGAGAGGAGAATGAGAGGCAGAGAGAGGAGAATGAGAGGGAGAGAGAGGAGAATGAGAGGGAGAGACAGGAGAATGAGAGGGAGAGACAGGAGAATGAGAGGGAGAGACAGGAGAATGAGAGGGAGAGAGAGGAGAGTGAGAGGCAGAGAGAGGAGAATGAGAGGGAGAGAGAGGAGAATGAGAGGGAGAGAGAGGAGAATGAGAGGGAGAGAGAGGAGAATGAGAGGGAGAGAGAGGAGAATGAGAGGGAGAGAGAGGAGAATGAGAGGGAGAGAGAGGAGAATGAGAGGGAGAGAGAGGAGAATGAGAGGGAGAGACAGGAGAATGAGAGGCAGAGACAGGAGAATGAGAGGGAGAGACAGGAGAATGAGAGGGAGAGAGAGGAGAATGAGAGGGAGAGAGAGGAGAATGAGAGGGAGAGACAGGAGAATGAGAGGGAGAGAGAGGAGAATGAGAGGGAGAGAGAGGAGAAGGAGAGGGGGAGGAGAGAGGAGAGAAGAGAAGGACGAGAGTGATAGAAAAGGCAAATCAACACGACAGTCCAGCCGCAGCCAGGACGGAGGCCCGCGCACGATCAGCCACAGGAGTAATCAAGTGCAATTATAATCAGACAGAAATTAAGAAGACAGCGGAGAGATCAGAGGCACAGTTGGAGTAAGCCTGATAATAACGATACAAACAGAATGCTTGGCAACGAAAGGGCGGTAAAATGATTGAAGATTTTGGTTAATTCGGTCAAGACAGACATGTGCGCGGTCATGCATGATCTGTGCATATTTGCATCTTATTATAGGTAATAATTATTAGCTATCAGCTCCCTTCGTGATCAGCCACTCTGTGAATTACTTTCTATAGCCTTATTATACAAGTATCTTAGGAGAAGATGAGATTCTTTTATAGCCTACTTGACCCAATAGCTATCATTCGTGTCTCACCACTCCGCTCCACGCAAGCAGATTAGCTTTAGCTAAGAGGGCGGATTAGTGAAGATAAGCCGTCTAGATTATACACTATTTGGTTGGATAAATTATAAAGAACAGAAGATTGATGGATTCGACCTAAGAGTAAGAATGATGTATGAAGTGTTGGGACAAATATGGGCGGGAAAGGGATTTGGGGATTTCTATCGATTGATGAAGGAATTGCTTTTTTCCTTGATCTTCATGTCTGCCAAAACAAATTCGAATATGAAGCTGATGTAGAATAAATGACCAGGAATTTTTACATTTTTAATTTTTAAAGGGAGTTCAAGCTTTTTTCTAAGGGGAATTCAAGCATTTTCTAAGGGGAATTCAAGCTTTTTCTAAGGGGAATTCAAGCTTTTTCTAAGGGGAATTCAAGCTTTTTCTAAGGGGAATTCAAGCTTTTTTCTAAGGGGAATTAAAGCTTTTTCTAAGGGGAATTCAAGCTTTTTCTGAGGGGAAATGAAGCTTTTTCTGAGGGGAATTCAAGCTTTTTCTAAGGGGAATTCAAGCTTTTTCTAAGGGGAATTCAAGCATTTTCTGAGGTGAAATTCAGGATTTTTTCTAAGGGGAACTCAAGCTTTTTCTGAGGGGAAATGAAGCTTTTTCTAAAGGGAATTCAAGATTTTTTCTAAGGGGAACTCAAGCTTTTTCTGAGGGGAAATGAAGCTTTTTCTAAGGGGAATTCAAGATTTTTTCTAAGGGGAACTCAAGCTTTTTCTAAGGGGAATTCAAGCTTTTTCTAAGGGGAATTCAAGCTTTTTCTAAGGGGAATTCAAGATTTTTTCTAAGGGGAACTCAAGCTTTTTCTGATGGGAACTCAAGCTTTTTCTAAGGGGAATTCAAGCTTTTTCTAATGGGAATTCAAGCTTTTTCTAAAGGGAATTCAAAATTTTTCTAAGGGGGAATTCAAGCTTTTTCTAAAGGGGAATTCAAACTCTAAAGTGACCTTGTTTGGGGGGAATAAAGCCAGGAGGAACTCAAGTTGAAAGGGAGTTCAATCTACTAGAAATTCCTGTGACGGGAATTTTTTTACCGTTCAAAAACTTTCTGAACATAAAAAAATGCGTTTAGAAAAAAAACTAAAAGATTTTCAACTGCCCTTGATTAGAGCAGATCTCTGAGCACAGGCAGACAATTGCTAAAATTAACCCAGCTAAATCGAAGTCAAAGGGCCCAGTGACGGGATTCTGACAGGGGCCAGCTGTGAAGTTCAGATTAAGTGGGAGACGGGGAGGAGTAAGTGAGGGGAGAAAAAAACGGAATTCACGCGATCCAGGCGCTCAGGGATCGGGGAGAGCAGAGCGACGGGCAAGGGCTGCAGGATTTCTGGCCGAGAAGGCAGGCGAGCCGCGGACCCCATCAAAAGTGATGGGGAAGAGCGAATAGGGGGATTTTAAACAAATTGAAACTGTCAGCGACTGAACTGACAGCAAGCGGCTTGGGGGCGGCTTCCGTTGGATTTCTCCTCCATCAAGGAGGCCTTTAAACTACAGTCTGGAGTCACTGGAGTCACGACTCCAAGGCAATCTTTGTTTTCGATGAACTGACGTTTTCCCACTTTTCAAATTAATTTATTAAAATCGTTTCCGTACACAAACTGAAGAACAACAGTCAGCCAATAGTTGTCTGAAAATGGTGAGCTGCTAACTCCAGATTTTGTTTCTGGGCCTCCCTGGCTCTCTCCTCTCGGACTTTGAAATGGGGATCACGAATGGGGGAAAATTGAAGCTGGATTCCGCTCGGCTGATTGCTGCCAGGGATGGGGATCGCGGATTCCCCATCTGACTGCGCCGCAGCGGAAGTGGGGCCTCAGATTTTTTCAAAAGATAACAAGTCTGTCCCTGCGTGTCTTGTTCGATCTTTGCAGCTCGCTTTTATTGGCTTCTTTGTCTGCGCAAATTCTGACTTTGCAGCTGGGTGGCCCAGCGACTGTTTTCGAAATGATCTGCGTTTGTTCACGATTGGCCCGTGGAATGGCTATAATGGCATTTTCCGGTTCTGTATGAGGTAAGATAGACAGACAGACAGACAGACAGACAGACAGACAGACAGACAGACAGACAGACAGACAGACAGAAAGACAGACAGACAGACAGACAGACAGACAGACAGACAGACAGACAGACAGACAGACAGACAGACAGACAGACAGACAGACAGACAGACAGACAGACAGACAGACAGACAGACAGACAGACAGACAGACAGACAGACAGACAGACAGACAGACAGACAGACAGACAGACAGACAGACAGACAGACAGACAGACAGACAGACAGACAGACAGACAGACAGACAGACAGACAGACAGACAGACAGACAGACAGACACTAAGACAGACAGACAGACACTAAGACAGACAGACAGACAGACAGACAGACAGACAGACAGACAGACAGACAGACAGACAGACAGACAGACAGACAGACAGACACTAAGACAGACAGACAGACACTAAGACAGACAGACAGACAGACAGACAGACAGACAGACAGACAGACAGACAGACAGACAGACAGACAGACAGACAGACAGACAGACAGGTGAGGACATGAGCAGACACGAGAGAAAATGGACAGCAGAGAGATGGGCCGGGAAATGGCTGGTGCAAATGCATTAGCAGCAAGCAATGCACACTCCAAGCAGCAAAGTAAGACAATGGGCTACACTGAGAGACAATGCCAAGTGGGTAAAGAAGTGGCCGCAGAGCAGAATGGGCCATTCAGATTTTTAACAGAAGCGCCACTGATTATTTCAGATTTTCAGTATCGGTAAGGACTGGGGGCGGAATGGGGAGAGAAAAAACGCTCTGAAATCCGATTCTAGGAATTTATCCGAGTGAATCGTCTGGGTGGGGTTGGGGCAGTCCATTGTGTTAAAAAAGGCAAGAATCCCACACAGTTCTGTCTATTTTATAGAAATTTCTACATTTTTTTCTCTTTGTCCAATGAAGAGACAAGCAAGACCCAACCCAAGAGATAATGCTAGCCAGGATTACAGGTGGAAGAAGACCACGGATGTCCGTTACAAATCCTCTCAATTCTCTCATACAGTCGCAGATCAAGGAGGACTTAAACTAGAGCCTGGATCGAGTCGCAACCCTTCTGGAGGCAGCCTGGCGCAGCGCCTTCAACAACATCATTCCGCAACAATCGCTGATGGCAGTTCGTATCTTGAAATGTATTTAATTTAAAGGAAGAATCGGTACCTCCGGGTCTCCTTGTTAAAAGCTCAACCTTTTCGGCTGACCGGAAGTGGCTACAGCCGGAAATGTCTTCTTCAGTTGGATAAGAAGAGAATGATTTTATGTGCCATATTTGATAAAAGAAATTATAGTCACAGTGAATTAGGGTTACTCAATAGGGTTGCGTAATCAGAAATATGAATATGGTATTCAAGTGGGGCTACTTATATAGTCTTATTGTATTGTAGACTTATTGAGATTTTGAAGAGAATTTTTATTCATAGCGTACTTGCTAATGCAACTTACTGGTGGTAAAAGCAGGACAACTGGCTCAAGGTGGAGAAAATATTCTTAAAGGAAGGGGCGTACTTGCCTCAACAATTATCGGGCTCGCTTGGAAACACAGTTAAGGAGGGGGCACACGAAGACACCTTGACACCCGTGTGGAGCCACTTGAACCTATAAAAACCCCTGAAGTCCCTGAAGTCTCTGAAACCCCCGAAGTCTCTGAAACCCCTGAAGTCCCTGAAGTCTCTGAAACCCCTGAAGTCTCTGAAACCCCTGAAGTCCCTAAAGTCTCTGAAACCCTGAATTCCCTGAAGTCTCTGAAATCCCTGAAGTCCCTGAAGTCTCTGAAACCTCTGAAGTCCCTGAAGTCTCTGAAACCTTTGAAGTCCCTGCAAAGTCTCTGAAACTCCTGAAGTCCATGAAGTCTCTGAAACCCCTGAAGTCCTGGAAAGTCATTGAAGCCGCTGAAATCCATTGGGCACCCGGACTCACCCTCGCCGTTTTGAAGTCGTCGCCGCCACCACCAGGCGAATCCAGAAGCAGTTTGGGCCCGAAAGCCGCCGCCGCTGTCGCAGCAGCTGAAGTCGGCGTCCCGACCGCAGCGGCTGAAGTTCCAGTCGGCGATGTCGGATAATCGAAGTGAGACATCGGCAGGCCGCCGACAATCAACCGGATGTCCGGTTTGCCGCCGCCGTCGCCGCCGCCGCCGCCGCCGCCGCCGATGCCGCCACTCGTGGTGGAAGCGGGAGCTCTCCGACCAAGTCTGTTTTTCCCTTTGGCCAGGAGCAGCAAGATGAGGCACAGAATGGCCAGGACAGCGGCTGGAATCGCCAGGCAGCCAAGCAGGAGCAGACCGCGACCTCCCAGACTCCCACCGACACCGCCGCCGCTGCCGCCGCTGCCATCGGCGAGCGAGTTCTGCTTGCCTCGGCCACCCGCCGACGTCGAAAGCGGCTGCTGCGGCACCTGCGGCGACTGCGGGTCCGGCCTCGGCTTCTCCGGCGGCAGGTCGACCAGGGAAACTCGAAGGTCGATGTCGGTGGACTGAGACGGCTGGCCGCGGTCTCTGACTGACAGGCGCAGCTGGTACACCCCGGCGTCGCTGGGGGCCAGAGTCCTGGCGGCGAAGAGGCGTCCGGTGACCGGATCCACATCGAAACGGCCGCCGCCGCTGTCGCCTGTGGAATGGGGAAGGTGGAATTGATCACGATCAAGGCTGGTGAAGGACTCGGGTTGGTGAAGGATTCGGGTTGGTGAATGATTCGGGTTGGTGAAGGATTCGGGTTGGTGAATGATTCGGGTTGGTGAATGATTCGAGTTGGTGAATGATTCGGGTTGGTGAATGATTCGAGTTGGTGAATGATTCGAGTTGGTGAATGATTCGGGTTGATGAAGATTCGGGTTGGTGAATATTAAGACACAGCAAACTGCCCAGTCAAGAAACATTAGACCCAATCGACTCGCTCACCCAGCAACGAGTACACCAGCTCAGAGTTCGGCCCCTCGTCCGGGTCTGTCGCCTGCAGCTCGGCCACCGTCGCCCCTGCGGGGTTCCTGAACGAGCTGTCTATGGTAGTGTTGGGCTGGCTGGGGAACATAAACCGGGGCGGGTTGTCGTTCGAGTCCGTCACCTGCGGGGCGGGGGATTTCGAAGTTGGTGAATATTTGGTGAATTCATCATTTGTGAATTGGTGAAACGATAAATCGTCACTCGATAAATTTATACTAGGTTTGCTGAATTATGGTAGGATTGGTGAATTATCGTAGGAATTGCTGAATTGGTGAACTATCCGAGTGTTAGTGAAGCATCGCAGGATTGGTGAAGTTGGAGAAATTCATTTCTAATTTGCAACATTTCATCCTTGCAAACTTGCGAAGGTCAGTCTTGTTTCTAATGGAAACGGTGCCCAGAGAGATTTGCAAGTAGCCTCGTGCAAAAAATTGACCCCCCCGCCCTAAGGATCATTGCTGACCTCCCGGAGCCCGCTGGGACCAATTAGTGAGAGAATTACGCAATAAAACCCTTTCTGACAAGCTCTCTTGGCATGTCTTTGAAGGCCTTTGCCATACCCCCCCCCCCCCAACAACAACAGGCTTTGACACGCTATGCAGGCGCAGTCACCAGTCAAGCCTCAATCTGAATCAGCGGCTTACAAACCATCTGCATGGTTGTTAATGGAAGAAGCTGGCGACATTACCGTTTTTACGGCAAGCTTCATACAGTCGCAGATCAAGGAGGACTTTGAACTAGAGTCTGGATCGAGTTGCAACCCATCTGGAGGCAGCTTGGCGCCATCGTCCCACAACCAGCGCCTTGAAGCACAGCACTCATACACTCGCTCATGCAGGGTGTACAGCTGCCCTTCG
The DNA here is from genome assembly GCA_002269645.1 of Macrostomum lignano. Taxonomy (NCBI): domain Eukaryota; kingdom Metazoa; phylum Platyhelminthes; family Macrostomidae; genus Macrostomum; species Macrostomum lignano. The sequence goes on along the minus strand of NIVC01002884.1, from coordinate 11,361 downwards.
GCGAGAGTCTGAGCTGCTCTGTCCCTCGACACAGCTTGGTGCTCGTATTTTTGGCTACAATCGACTAAAGAAACTTTCCTGCATCATCAATTTTTTCTTGATTTAGCTCGTACCATTTTGATAAGAACTACCCGTCCAAGCTCTAGCTGCAGGCATCCTTGACACTGTGCCGGCAGCTCATAAAACTTGCCAGGAGGCCCAGCAGGAAAAAAAACATAAGTTTGCGCTGCCCTCAAAGTCAAGGTTTGTAAATTGGTCGCTAAATGGTTATTACCCCCCCCCATCACCTTTCTCTCCCGGAAAAATCCCTGTAAACAGGTGACCCCCCTCTGGTCCCAAGGGAGCCTCGGGTCCCGCCGACAGTTGCCAACCAAAAATTAGTCACTTAGGAGAGGCCCAAATGCCTCGGGAGGGGATTTACCCCCCCCCCTCACCACAACCCCAACTTTTTTGTTCGTCAAACACTTTTTCATCCCCCCCCCCTGTTACGCCTGCCTGCGACTGCTTGGTCTCTGCGGCTCGCTCTCCATTGCTTCTAAAAGCGGCAAGTCCAGTTTTGAAAAGCCCGGGAAAGCCCGTGACAGCTGCCTCTCCATCCCGACATCTCTGATCCCCTTCTAACTCTCCTGCGCCACAGCGCTGCCTGTTATCCCCATGAGGGAAAAACTGCGAGGCAGTAAGGGAAATATCCCCATCCCCATATCTGGGTAGATAGGATAAGCAAGATTGGTGATTTTTTAAAACCCGCGCTTAAAATCAACACTGTGTCCCGCCGCTAAGGTGGACTGTTCTTTCCCGTCCCTCACTAATCCTCCTCCATTTCACCATGGCTACCGGAGGTGTTGCTCTTTCTGTGTGTTTCTATTTCCTTTTTTGTCTCTTACTCTCTCACCCCTCTTTCTCACCCCTCTAACTCACCCTTTTCTCTCACCCCTCACTCTCACCCCTCACTCTCACCCCTCTCTCTCACCCCTCACTCTCACCCCTCTCTCTCACCCCTCTCTCTCTCACCCCTCTCTCTCACCCCCTCTCTCTCACCCCTCTAACTCACCCCTCTCTCTCAACCCTCTTTCTCACCCCTCTCTCTCAACCCTCTCTCTCTCACCCTCTCTCTCTCTCACCCCTCTAACTCACCCCTCTCTCACACCCCTCTCTCACACCCCTCTCTCTCACCCCCTCTCTCTCACCCCTCTCTCTCACCCCCTCTCTCTCACCCCTCTAACTCACCCCTCTCTCTCAACCCTCTTTCTCACCCCTCTCTCTCAACCCTCTCTCTCTCACCCCCCTCTCTCTCTCACCCCTCTAACTCACCCCTCTCTCTCAACCCTCTCTCACACCCCTCTCTCTCACCCCTCTTTCTTAAGCCTCTTTCCCATCCCTCTCTCTCACCCCCTCTCTCACCCCTCTCTCTCTCATTCCTCTTTCTCACCCCTCTTTCTCACCCCTCTTTCTCACTACCCTCTCTCTCTCACCCCTCTTTCTCACCCTCTTTCCCACCCCTCTCTCTCACCCTCTCTCTCTCATTCTCTCTCTCATATTGTCTCTTACCCTTCTAACCCTCACTCTACCCCCTCTCACCTCTCTCAATCTCTGTCTGCATCTCCCAAAAAAGGAACTGTGCGCACCCGTCTCACTGTTCTACCAATGCAAGATCCGCCTGTAGCTAAAGCATGAATTTGAGTAAACTGGGATGCATTATTAATCAAGACAATATGCTCAAAACAGGCAACAACTATCAATGACAAGCTGACCAAACGAGACCTTTGTTCACTTGCTGAGGTTGTTAAAACTTGCGTAACCTGATAAATAGTGTCTTCTCTTCATTTTGAGGGGCTATAATTGTGTACTCATTGCAGTTTTAATGCAGTCTTTTATGTTCTACAATGAAATCTACGTTGGGATGAGGGATGTTTGGAAAATGATGGGCGGGGATTAACCCGACGTTTTAAGGCAGAACAGCAGCCAGAGCCTTTGTTCAAAGTGATTTTATAACAAAAAACAGAGCAGTTCAGGTCAGTTTAACTCATTGAACCTCTGTAAACTTGTAGTTTTGTACAGTTAAGTTATCTGATTTGAGATTCTGAAGGTTGAGGAGTCGGAACTATCCCTAGGGAAAATTAGCTAAGGTTAGGGAGGCCACTGTTGGGAATGCAGACAGTTTAAACCCAGCTCACAGTTCTCAATAATGAGGGAAATCTGCCCGTGATTAAGTTATAGAGGTCTCAGTGAGAAGCTAGCAGAAGTAGACAAATAGGACAGGTAGATAGACAGTGAGAAAGTGAGAAGGAGACAGGTAGATAGACAGTGAGACAGAGAAGAGACAGGCAGACACACACAGAGGAGACAGGCAGACACACAGATGAGACAGGCAGATACACACAGAGGAGACAGGCAGACACACACAGACGAGACAGGCAGATACACAGAGAACAGAAAGGGAGACACACAGAGGAGACAGGCAGACACACACAGACGAGACAGGCAGACACACAGAGAACAGACAGGGAGACACACAGAGGAGACAGGCAGACACACAGAGAACAGGCAGACACACACACAGAGGAGACAGGCAGACACACACACAGAGGAGACAGGCAGACACACACAGAGGAGACAGGCAGACACACACACAGAGGAGACAGGCAGACACACACAGAGAACAGAAAGGGAGACACACAGAGAACAGACAGGCAGACACACACAGAGGAGACAGGCAGACACACACAGAGGAGACAGGCAGACACACAGAGAACAGACAGGCAGACACACACAGAGGAGACAGGCAGACACACAGAGAACAGACAGGCAGACACACACAGAGGAGACAGGCAGACACACAGAGGAGACAGGCAGACACACAGAGGAGACAGGCAGACACACACACAGAAGACAGGCAGACAAAAATACAAGTAGATTGAGACAACTACGAGCTAAAGAACCGGCAGGAATCAAGCATCGAATTCGGTGTCAAATCCGCTCCAAGTTTTTTGTTGTCAAACAGCCCCGTAGAGCGGATGCGCGCAAGCAACAGTCTGTCTCCAGCTGGGGCAGCTGCTCGATAAATGCCAACTAAGGAAATCTGACACTGGCGGCACAGGCAAGCCAGCCAGGTAAGGCTGAAGATACTTGGGTGAAGCTAAGCTAAATTATACACAATATAGACTTACTAATTTTCAAAAAGGATGAACTGTTAGTTAACTAGTAGGCTCTATGCCTGACTCACTGTCCAGCCTCTGATGTTGGAGGCAGAGAGGGAAGAGCACTGAAGAATATGGGGGGCTCCTTCTCACGGTCTATCTACCTGTCTCCTTCTCACTATATAACTACCTATCTCCTTCTCATTGTCTATCTACCTGTCTCCTTCTCACTATATAACTACCTATCTCCTTCTCACTATATAACTACCTATCTCCTTCTCATTGTCTATCTACCTGTCTCCTTCTCACTATATAACTACCTATCTCCTTCTCACTGTCTATCTACCTGTCTCCTTCTCATTGTCTATCTACCTGTCTCCTTCTCACTATATATCTACCTGTCTCCTTCTCACTATATAACTACCTATCTCCTTCTCATTGTCTATCTACCTGTCTCCTTCTCATTGTCTATCTACCTGTCTCCTTCTCACTATATATCTACCTGTCTCCTTCTCACTATATATCTACCTGTCTCCTTCTCACTGTCTATCTACCTGTCTCCTTCTCACGGTCTATCTACCTGTCTCCTTCTCACTATATATCTACCTGTCTCCTTCTCACTATATAACTACCTGTCTCCTTCTCACGGTCTATTTACCTGTCTCCTTCTCACTGTCTATCTACCTGTCTCCTTCTCACTGTCTATCTACCTGTCTCCTTCTCACTGTCTATCTACCTGTCTCCTTCTCACTGTCTATCTACCTGTCTCCTTCTCACTGTCTATCTACCTGTCTCCTTCTAACTATATATCTACCTGTCTCCTTCTCACTATATAACTACCTGTCTCCTTCTCATTGTCTATCTACCTGTCTCCTCACGGTCTATCTACCTGTCTCCTTCTCACTGTCTATCTACCTGTCTCCTTCTCACTGTCTATCTAACTGTCTCCTTCTCACGGTCTATCTACCTGTCTCCTTCTCACTGTCTATCTACCTGTCTCCTTCTTACGGTCTATCTAACTGTCTCCTTCTCACTGTCTATCTACCTGTCTCCTTCTCACTGTCTATCTACCTGTCTCCTTCTCACTGTCTATCTACCTGTCTCCTTCTCACCATCATCTCCCAAGGCACTCACCAGGACTGTGACCTGAGCCGTGGCGGTTCTCCTGACCCGGCCACCATCCACAGCCCAGACCGTGAAGCTGTGCCTCGGTCCGTCCACCTCCCTGTCCAGCTTCGCGGCCGTGGACAGCTGTCCGGTGTCCGGATCGAGTCTGAATCGACGCCGCGCCGCGAACTCGGCCAGGCTGTACTGCACCCGGCCATTTTCTCCGGCGTCCGGATCGTCAGCTCGAAGTACGCCTAACGGCTGTCCGGGTTCGGCCGACTCGGACACAGTGAATTCGTAGACGGTGCCGGGCGGGAAGCTGGGCGGATTGTCGTTGACGTCGCTGATTTTGACGATAACGTCGAGCGGCGCCGAGGAGAGGAGCGGCGGCTTGCCGAGGTCGGTGGCGCGGACCTTGTAGGGTTCAGGGTTAGTTGCTAATCCAGTTGCTAATCCAGTTGCTAATCCAGTTGCTAATCCAGTTGCTAATCCAGTTGCTAATCCAGTTGCTAATCCAGTTGCTAATCCAGATGCTAATCCAGATGCTAATCCAGATGCTAATCCTGTTGCTAATCCAGTTGCTAATCCAGTTGCTAATCCAGATGCTAATCCAGTTGCTAATCCAGTTGCTAATCCAGATGCTAATCCAGATGCTAATCCAGTTGCTAATCCAGATGCTAATCCAGATGCTAATCCAGATGCTAATCCAGTTGCTAATCCAGATGCTAATCCAGTTGCTAATCCAGTTGCTAATCCAGATGCTAATCCAGATGCTAATCCAGTTGCTAATCCAGATGCTAATCCAGATGCTAATCCATATGCTAATCCAGTTGCTAATCCAGTTGTTAATCTAGTTGCTAATCCAGATGCTAATCCAGATGCTAATCCAGATGCTAATCCTGTTGCTAATCCATTTGCTAATCCAGTTGCTAATCCAGATGCTAATCCTGTTGCTAATCCGGTCGTTAATCTTATTGTCTCATCGCTAGTAGGTCCGTCGGCACTATGAAAACCAAAATTTGAGACCGTGCAACCTAAGAAAGCAAAGCTGCACCCACCCGCAGGTGATACTCGTCCACCAGCTCCCTGTCGAAGCTCTCGGTCGCGTACAGCCGGCCGGTCCGTTCGTCCAGTCGAAACGGCGCCCGACCGAACTCGAGCAGCTCGAATCGGATCGCGTCACCGTCGGCGTCGGTGGCGTTGAGACCGCAGACGAGCCAGCCGGGCCGCCGGTTCTCCGGGACGCTGAGCCGCAGCGGCGGCTGGCCACCGGCACCCGGCACCTGGAATGTCGGTGCGTTGTCGTTGAGGTTGTTGACGATCACGCGAATGCTGCGTCTGCTGCTCAACGGCGGCTTGCCGCGGTCCGTACAGACGATCGTCAGGTTCACCTTCGGGCTCGTCTCGGCGTCCAGCTGCCGAGCGGTCCTCAGCTCGAACTCTTGCTGGTCGAGGCCCACCGTGCTCGACTTTGCCAGCAGGCGGAAGCCGCCGCCGCTGCCGCCGGAATCTCTTTTGTCGTCTCCAAGTCGGCAGTCGACCCCGCGGACTCCGCTGCTGTCAGCGTCAGAGACCGTCAGCCAGGCCACCAGAGTGTCCGGCGGTTTGTTCTCGTCGACGCTCAACTGACCATCTGAGCTGAGCGACGTCAGCACGATCACCGGCGCCTCGTCGTTGACGTCCAAGACGCTGATCGTCAGCGTGACGCTGCCGGTGCGCGAAGCGACGCCGCCGCTGGCGAAGCCGCCGTCCCGATCGACAGCCTCGACGACCAGAGTGTGCACCGGCGCCCGCTCGTAGTCCAGCTGGCTGGCGAGGCTGAGAGCTCCAGTGGACGGGTTGATGAAGAATAGAGACTGGGCGCGTTGCTGAGAGTCGCGCAGCCGGTAGCGCAGGCGGGAGTTGAGGCCAGCGTCGGAGTCGGTGGCGTTCAGCAGCAGGAACGGCTGGTCGGCTCCAGCCGGATGCGTCTCGGACAGCCGGACAGTCAGCGGCGGCCGCAGTCCGTCCAGATGAAACCGAGGCGTCTCGTCGTTTTTGTCGTTGACGCGGACGCGGATGCGGAGCTGGCCAGACAGGCGCGGGTCGCCGCCATCGCGGGCCACCAGGGTTAACCGGAGCTCCGGCGTCTCCTCCCGGTCCAGCGGCTTCGTCACCAGCAGCCTGGGCTCCGGACGGCCGCCGCCGCCGCTCGTCCTCAGCTGGAAGTGTCCCGCAGTGTCGCCGACAAGCTCGTAGCTCTCGATGCCGTTCTCGCCAGCGTCGGCGTCCGTAGAGGCTGGCAGCGCGATCTCCTCGCCCTGGTGACCGTTCTCGTCCAGCGTCAGCTGGAGTTCCGGCCTGGGGAAGCTGGGCGCGTTGTCGTTGACGTCGCGCAGGTGAATCTCCACCAGCAGGCTGCGGCTGCTGTCCGGAGCGGACGGGTTGATGGCGCGCACCCGCAGCTGGATGACGCAGACCTGACGGCTGGAGTCGCAGCAGGCGCCGGTGGTGGCGCAGAGGCTGTCTCGGTCGATTCTGGCGCCCGGTAGCTGACCGCGCCTCTGTCGGAGTCGACGTCGAACTGGCCAGCCAGAGTGTCGCCGGGAGCGCGCAGCAGGGTGAATCGGATCGGTGAGGCGCTGGAAGAGGCCTGGCCGACGTCCAGCCGTCCGATCTGGCGGAGCTGCCGACGCTGCTGTTCGGCGGACGTCGGCGGCGGCGGCATTCGGCCGTCGTCTTCGTCCAGCTGGAAGACGATAGGGGACCCGGCAGCGGCGGCGGACGCAGCCAAGGCGGCCAGTACGGTCAGCAACCTCCAAGCGCGAAGTTGAGGCGGCGGCATTTTCCCGAGCTGTCAGTTGCGGCCAGGGCCTGCCAACTTTTTATGGTTAATCCGCACTGTGAGGCCGCTCGCTCATTGGCCTGAGATTTCGATTTGCTGCTGGTTCAAACAAAATATTCAGCCAGCCAACCAGAGAGTCGCGGCCGGAAAATAGGATTAACAAGCTGGTGAGTAGTATGTTTGGCGCGTTTTTCGGCTTTTTGATATTTTGACAACAGAGGTCGCGCTCAAGGAGCCCAATGAGACAGCGGACAAAGACCCAATGGCACAGCGGACAAGGACCCCAATGGCACAGCGGACAAGGACCCCAATGAGACAGCGGACAAGGACCCCAATGACACAGCGGACAAAGACCCCAATGAGACAGCGGACAAGGACCCAATGAGACAGCGGACAAAGACCCCAATGAGACAGCGGACAAAGACCCCAATGACACAGCCGACAAAGACCCAATGAGACAGCGGAGTTCCCAGAAGGCCAAATTGAATTTCAACACAATCAGAGTTATCAACTACAATGTTATAAAGCAACTATAGCTTTCTAAGCCTGCCCAGCGTCAGAGGCAGTCCGGATGTAACAAAATCCATAGAAACGATTGCGTTTTCCAAGTCGACAGTAGCACACATTCTTGATACACATACGCATAGGACACAGCATGCGCTTAGTTGCTGGGCACCTGCTTTTTGACAGTAATAAATTTTACTGTTAACCGACAACGCGTCTGCTGGGAAAGGAAGGGCGGACCCCCCCCCCCCGGTCTGACATATTTGGGAGAATTACAGGCAGCCACAGCAGCCAATCTCCTTCACTATCTGTCATCCCTGCGCAGCATTACAAAGGAACAGTGCATGATACACACCGATCCTTGATTACATATGGCTGAGATGCATGCAGTGAAAGTTGATTTCTTAAAGTATACTTTAGTTATTATGAATCTGGTTTTTACAGTTCATTTCTGACAGCTTCCGCCCCTGTGCTGCTTGACTTTTTATGACATTTAATCTATATTATTAACAGTTTCCCACCCCCTCTGTATTTCATGACAGCTTCCGCCCCCTCTGTATTTCATGACAGCTTCCGCCCCCTCTGTATTTCATGACAGCTTCCGCCCCCTCTGTATTTCATGACAGCTTCCGCCCCCTCTGTATTTCATGACAGCTTCCGCCCCCTCTGTATTTCATGACATCTTCCGCCCCTCTGTATTTCATGACAGCTTCCGCCCCCTCTGTATTTCATGACAGCTTCCGCCCCTCTGTATTTCATGACAGCTTCATCCCCTTCGTTGCGAGATTTCATTACAGCTTCCGCTCCTTCAGTATTTTATGACAGCATCTGTTGCTATAATGCCTGGAAATTTTGCATAGCGGTTTGCGTTTACAAAACCAAAAACAAAATTAATAATTTCTTTCTAATATTTGCATCGAATAGGAACAAACCGAGCTAGCATTTTTAACCAACGTCCAACCTACAGCTTAGCTACGAACGTAATAAAATATGGCGCCACTGGCATATGCGATGATGACGCTGTGAAGATAAAAAATACACAAAACCCTCGCTGGCCAAGAGATAAGGACAGACATCTTCTGCTGGGGTGGCAGGGAGATAAGAGCTGTATGTGTGCAGTTCATCTCGATCCTCCTAGGGGATATCCTAGGCTCTGGGAGGATGTGGGGAGAGACCGCACGCGGACACCATTTGCTCGTAGTATCTACGAGGAAGTGTCTATGAGAAAGCATTAAAACAAATAATAGCTAGGAGAATAATTTTGATCGGTTCTGCACCGTCCAGGATCTGTGGAGTTTCATCGGTTTTCTATAGAGTCAATGCCGAGAGTGATGGATGGGTATAAACAAGAGATGTTTAGGAAAGCAGGGAAGGGTTATTACGTCATAGTCTATAGCGCCACTCTCTAAAGATACCATCAGTCGACGATGCAGGGACCAATAGTCAATAGAAGTATAGAAAGTCACGAGTGGACACTTGGTTTCTAAGAAAAGAATAATTGAAGGCCGAATGATTTTTCTGATTCTGAAAACTTGCATTTCAAATTGAGACATCAAACAGTCTGCAAAAATCGAGTTCAGTACGAAAAACAGGCCTTCAAAAGTTTTCCAAGAAATCATGGAAAACGCAACACACAAATAAATCGAGCTGTTCCAGAAACATGAATTTTATCAATAGGTTCTTTTCTAAAGTTGAACAGATTAGCATTGACTTTTAGCGATAGTTCGAACTTGTGCAAATATAGCAAGGCTTCTTACCTGTCTTGCTAATTTATAAATTTTTGGAAATGAATTGGTCCGTGTGTCTTCAGCGTTGACAACAATCAGCGGACGCCCCACGATTTCAATTAGTGAAAAATTGGAAAATTGATGAAATACGTTCGTACCATCATCTGCTGGGAGAGAGGCTGCCCACAAAGAGCCACTTACGCTCATAGCTGATTGATTGATGGCCAAAATCGCTGCGGCAGCTTCTGGCGTTCATTTAATTTTCAGCGTTGTGCATGTGCAAAAAAGACTTCATTGGGATTGATGCACACTGATCAATGCATTGGGATTGATACACACTGATCAATTCATTGGGATTGATGCACACTGATCAATGCATTGGGATTGATACACACTGATCAATGCATTGGGATTGATACACACTGATCAATGCATTGGGATTGATACACACTGATCAATGCATTGGGATTGATACACACTGATCAATGCATTGGGATTGATACACACTGATCAATGCATTGGGATTGATACACACTGATCAATGCATTGGGATTGATACACACTGATCAATGCATTGGGATTGATACACACTGATCAATGCATTGGATTGATACACACTGATCAATGCATTGGGATTGATACACACTGATCAATGCATTGGGATTGATACACACTGATCAATGCATTGGGATTGATACACACTGATCAATGCATTGGGATTGATACACACTGATCAATGCATTGGGATTGATACACACTGATCAATGCATTGGGATTGATACACACTGATCAATGCATTGGGATTGATACACACTGATCAATGCATTGGGATTGATACACTGATCAATGCATTGGGATTGATACACTGATCAATGCATTGGGATTGATACACACTGATCAATGCATTGGGATTGATACACACTGATCAATGCATTGGGATTGATGCACACTGATCAATGCATTGGGATTGATGCACTGATCAATGCATTGGGATTGATACACACTGATCAATGCATTGGGATTGATACACACTGATCAATGCATTGGGATTGATACACACTGATCAATGCATTGGGATTGATACACACTGATCAATGCATTGGGATTGATACACACTGATCAATGCATTGGGATTGATGCACACTGATCAATGCATTGGGATTGATACACACTGATCAATGCATTGGGATTGATACACTGATCAATGCATTGGATTGATACACACTGATCAATGCATTGGGATTGATACACACTGATCAATGCATTGGGATTGATACACACTGATCAATGCATTGGGATTGATACACACTGATCAATGCATTGGGATTGATACACACTGATCAATGCATTGGGATTGATACACACTGATCAATGCATTGGATTGATACACACATATGATCAATGCATTGGGATTGATACACTGATCAATGCATTGGGATTGATACACACTGATCAATGCATTGGGATTGATACACACTGATCAATGCATTGGGATTGATACACACTGATCAATGCATTGGGATTGATACACACTGATCAATGCATTGGGATTGATACACACTGATCAATGCATTGGGATTGATACAAACGGATCAATTCCTTTAAATTTTGCTCTAAAATGAAGGCAGCAAAAAAGAACAAAGAGGTAATTTTACTGGTGTTTTATGTTATCTGGATGAAGCAAAGTTATTGCCGAAAATCGCATCTATAAGTGAATTTATGTAATTCACAGAGGAGAAAAAAAATGCAATGATGGATTTAACACAGTCATTGCAAACCGGTCGATTTGAACATCGCGAAACCCAATTGACAAAATCAAAACTCCATTCGTCTGTTTTTCTCAAAGCTCAACCAGCAGTTTAAAACAAAAGTGTTTTAACGCGAAGAAATGTTCAAGCAACTTTTAGCGCAAGAGAAAAGCAATCTGCATGCTTTTTCCAGCTAAAGTTGGATTAAAAGAAACTGTCGAAAATTGCAGTTTGCACCATGTACTACTGAAAATAACATGCGATACATTCGGTTTGAAATTCGACTTTCAATTCAACGCGTGCATGCAATATGT
>NIVC01002883.1:0-24572 GCA_002269645.1 Macrostomum lignano | reverse complement strand
CCTATTTATAATCATTCTTATTATTACTATAAAGTCGAATGAATACTTTCGACTCAACAAGTTAATGTCCGTTTTTATTTGCCTATGTCTTATTGTATCTTTTAATACTCCAGTCAGACACAGCTGCTGCCCTCTCTGATCCCTCAGTTAGACGCAGCTGCTGCCCTCTCTGATCCCTCAGTTAGACACAGCTGCTGCCCTCTCTGATCCCTCAGTTAGACACAGCTGCTGCCCTCTCTGATCCTCAGTTAGACACAGCTGCTGCCCTCTCTGATCCCTCAGTTAGACGCAGCTGCTGCCCTCTCTGATCCCTCAGTTAGACACAGCTGCTGCCCTCTCTGATCCCTCAGTTAGACACAGCTGCTGCCCTCTCTGATCCCTCAGTTAGACACAGCTGCTGCGCCTATCTGATCCCTCAGTTAGACACAGCTGCTGCCCTCTCTGATCCCTCAGTTAGACACAGCTGCTGCCCTCTCTGATCCCTCAGTTAGACACAGCTGCTGCCCTCTCTGATCCCTCAGTCAGACACAGGTGCTGCCCTCTCTGATCCCTCAGTTAGACACAGCTGCTGCCCTCTCTGATCCCTCAGTTAGACACAGCTGCTGCCCTCTCTGATCCCTCAGTTAGACACAGCTGCTGCCCTCTCTGATCCTCAGTCAGACACAGGTGCTGCCCTATCTGATCCTTCATATTTACAGCAGTTATTGAATTTTGATATTTTAATACTTCACCTTTCAGCCGACCAGCGGCAGTCCACCAAGGGGCTGTGAGTACAGTATCGCTAAGCGCTACTATCAGACAGTAGTAAAAGATAACAAAGAAAGCTGGTGAGATCAACTAGACAAAAGAAGCAGCAGGAGCAGCAGCAGAAGAAATCTATACAATCTTCCAAGAAAACAAACCCAAAGCAGCAAAGACAGTCTGCTATTAAAAGCGAAGCCTCTGACGGAAGCAACGTTGCAGGCAACATCAACAGCCTAGCCATGTCCTCTGAATATGCTTCTGCTTTTTCTATTAGCTGGCTTAGATTGCCTTTGCTATTACCGTTGCTTGCCTCGCTGCTTCTAACGCCAAGTTTGATTGTATTAATTCAATCGGTTGCACCAACTGCCAGTGTAAATCTGCCAGATCGTCTGCTGTGCGTTGACAGACGCTGCTCGGAGCCAGTCAGCTCCGCTAGAGTGTTGAACTCGGCTGGCTCTGTTCACGGCGATCTTCGCTCGGTTAGCGCCGGTTCTCGCGTACTAATATTAGGCAAAGAGGTTGGCGTTAGTAGGGATAGGCAGACCCTGTGGCTAATTAAATTTAACGACGTAGTCGGCCTATTCGATAAGTCTTATTTTAAAGAGGTTGGCAAAAGATACGACTCCGATGACCTCATAGAGGTGAACTATCCGCCCAGATCAGTTGGTGTCGACGATCTAGACGATGACGACGACGAGACTGAGTCGAAGCCAGAGCGACCGCCGCCTGGCCCTGTTGGCAGTCCGGATGTTCCGCCGCTGCAACCGGATACGCAGACTTTACAGGCTCCACCAACTGCTATTCAAAATGACGAAACCGAATCTTCACCGGATGCTAACCTTAAAGAGCCTGAAGTTAAACCTGGAGATAAGCCTGAAGCTAAACCTGGAGATAAGCCTGAAGCAAAACCTGGAGATAAGCCTGAAGATAAGCAGGAAGCTAAACCTGGAGATAAGCCTGAAGCTAAACCTGGAGATAAACCTGGAGATAAGCAGGAAGCTAAACCTGTAGATAAGCAGGAAGCTAAACCTGAAGATAAGCCTGAAGTTAAACCTGGAGATAAACCTGGAGATAAGCAGGAAGCTAAACCTGAAGAAAAGCCTGAAGCTAAATCTGAAGATAAGCCTGAAGCTAAACCTGGAGATAAGCAGGAAGCTAAACCTGATGATAAGCCTGAAGCTAAATCTGAAGATAAGCCTGAAGCTAAACCTGGAGATAAGCCTGAAGCTAAACCTGGAGATAAGCAGGAAGCTAAACCTGGAGATAAGCAGGAAGCTAAACCTGTAGATAAGCAGGAAGCTAAACCTGTAGATAAGCAGGAAGCTAAACCTGGAGATAAGCCTGAAGCTAAACCTGGAGATAAGCAGGAAGCTAAACCTGTAGATAAGCAGGAAGCTAAACCTGGAAGCGATTATGTTTCGAAAGGATTTTTTGACTCAGTGTCCTCTTTCTTTAGCGGAAAGAAAAGTTCGCCTGACGATGCCAATGAAAAGAAGGACAAAATTGAAGACAAGAAAGATGCCAACAGCTCAGCTGAAAGTGAACACAAAACTAGCGATTCGCCTGGTGATCCATCTGCTAATGCGGGCATTCCAGCATCGCCTGCAGTTGATGCACAGGGTGATCTCTCTTCTGGTGCTAAAGAGTCGTCTGTCCTTGATGAGAGGAAGGATGCTTCTAATAGTAAGCAAGAATCCAAAGACAGGGCAGCTTCTGGTGTCGAAAAAAGCGCATCCGTTGGCTCTCCAGAGGAACAATCACACGGAGTGGATGATCAAAAAGACAGGACACCGTCTAGCAAAATTTGCCTAGCAATGAAACGCAACAGTCAGTTGATAAAGCTTCCACCGATGCTGTAGCACAAACGAATACTAGTCAATCAGATACTCAGCGGTCTCAGCCACCAGAGATTCAAAAGCAGCAGCCTTCCTCAGAGGATGCAAAAACCCAAGAACAACAAACTCCACCAAAAGATGAAAGAAATCTGGGCCAGCAACCTCCACCAGTAAGAGATGAAAAACAGGCTCAGCAGCCTCCACCAGTGGGAGATGAAGCACAGGCTAAGCAGCCTCCACCAGTGGGAGGTGAAGCACGGGCTAAGCAGCCTCCACCAGTGGGAGATGAAGCACAGGCTCAGAAACCTCCACCAGTTGATGAAGCACAGGCTCAGCAACCTCCACCAGTGGGAGATAAATCCCAGTCGGAACAACCTTCACTAGACGCAGATAAGATTCAGGCGCAGCCACTTCCACCAGAAGCACAGGGAACTGAGAAGAAACCTCAACCAGAGCCAGAGAAAATGCCGGAGCAACAATCCAAATCAGATTCGGAAAAGACTCAGGCGCAGCAGCTGAGTCCATCAACAGAACCACCAAAGACTCAGGTGGATCATCCGTCTCAGTCGAAAGAGGGACCATCGGAATCAGGGTCCCAAAACACTTCGGTTGAGCAGTCCCATCCAGAATTGCCGAACACTCAGTCGCAACAGGCTAAGCCTGATCAAGACCAAGTCAAACAGCAGGGTAAAGTTGATTCCGAACCCGTGGCTACTCCTGCGCCACCGATTGCTCAACCGACACCCCCGGCTTCATCTCAGCCTTTGACGCCGCCGCCGCCACCACCGCCTTCGCCGCCACCATCATCCGGCCCTGAGCAGCCACCAGTTTCAATTGAGCCGACGCCAAATCAGGATGTTAAAGAAGAAAAACCGGCTAAACCGGATGAAGCAGCAAAGCAAATCGACAAGCCGCCACCGCCAGCCTCTGACACGGCTGGACCGCCAACCGCAGGCGCCAAGACTTCGTCGCCTTCTTCATCATCAACGGCAGCTTCCGACTCTAAGAAATCAGCCGATCAGGGCATCGATCCGGGTCGCTACACTCGAACCGACTCGGGGCCTCAGCAGCCTCCGCCGCAGCCGCCGAATGCGCAAGAGTCGGAGGGAAATGCATCGTCTGGCGACACTGATGTCGATGATAACAATGTCGAATTAGCGACAAAGCGTCGCTGCTTAACCTGGCTAACAGGCCGATATCCGGCTGTCCGACTGGCTAAGGCTGGAGTTGACGCAGCCTCGCCAATGGTGCCAGATTGGCTAGTTCAGTTAGTTGAAACCGTGCCAGTCTCCGCTTGGCTACCAATGAGCGCCAAGAGTCAAGCGCTGGCACTGCTCACTCTGGTAGTGATGCTGGCCGTGTCGTTGCTTGCCCGCTGCTGTCTGTGCAGGCGCGACTGGCGCCGGGAATGCCTCGGCGCTCTGGCGCTGACTCGCCGACTAGAAGAACAACTTGGCGAGAAGGACGCTTTGAATGGTCGCCTAGCCGAGGATCTGGCCGCGGCCAGGGCGGAGGCTGCCGGCGCTGCCGGTGGCGCGGCCGACTGGCGCGGCAAGATGGAGGCGGCCAAAGCCGACTGGGAGGCGGAGCGCGCCCGACTACGCAGTCAAATTGTCGAGTCTGAACGACGAATTGGCGAGTTAGAAGCCCGAACTGGTGAACTAGACGGCCGGCTGACTGCCGAGATTGATCGAGGAGACAGGGACAGGGAGGAGGCGGCCGCGAAGGTGTTCGAGTTTGAAGAGGTGAAGATTTAAGTCTATGATGCTAGATCTGCATGTAGATATGTCAATCGCAAAACACCTACTCTTCTTCTTTCTATCAGTAGCATAATTAGCGTTTTATGCTTTCTTAAGTTAACTCATTAAAAATGCAAAAACGCTTCGTATTTAGCTACTATAGCTATAGATGTGTTAGTTAGCTATATTGTGTTGAGAAAGTCAGACTGAATTTAGGGGTACACACGAACTTAGCCCAAGTTGGCCTACCGACTGGTATATTTATACTTATATATTCATTTAGCTGCGACAGATCAATATCGGAAAACAGGTGTACATAGCATATGTACATATCTGCAAACCAACTACACAACAGTATGAAAAGCTGTTTGTCTGGGCTTTTAATGTACGAGTATAAACAGTAGAGATTATTAGAAATTATAGAAATTATTAAAATGGAGAATTACGCTACATAAATAATGATCGTACTGAAAGAATAGGAGTTCAGTCAGTCTTAACTCAGTTCGGCGCACTGAGTCAGTCTTACTCAGTCTCAAGTAATCTAACAGTTACTTGTAGCATTTCTCATCGTTTCAAGCAGTGTGTACACAATGATCCCCTAGACGATTGTCTGTCTGTCTGTCTGGCTATCTGTCTGTGTCTGTCTGTCTGTCTGTATGTCTGTCTGTCTGTTAGTCTGTCTGTCTGTCTGTCTGTCTGTCTGTCTTTCTTTGTCTGCTCTGTCTCTTTGTCCGTCCACCTGTTAGCAGAATTTGAATTTTATTATTTTGAACACATTTAATTATAAACGGGGGTGCCAATATGTGTGACTTTTGGCCATAGACGTATTTAAATTGTCGAATATATAAGACCTACAGACTTATCATAGTTCTGCAATACACAATACGCACTCGCCCATCCGCGCCTGCAGAAACTGGAAGCAGCCCAGGCCGAACAGCAGCGCCTGTACAACCAGGCCTCCGAGTACTACAATAGGATGACCGAGATGCAGTCCGAGCTGGACAGGGCCAATCAGGAAGCCGAGCGGTGTCGGGCTGAGAATGCTACGCTGAGACAG
This sequence comes from Macrostomum lignano, assembly GCA_002269645.1. NCBI lineage: Eukaryota > Metazoa > Platyhelminthes > Macrostomidae > Macrostomum > Macrostomum lignano. The sequence goes on along the minus strand of NIVC01002883.1, from coordinate 19,197 downwards.
TCGCTTGACAATCTGCTGGCTAAGCTGGGCTCCGACGATGCGGCAGCGGCAGCGAACGACAACGACGACGATGAGGAGGGTGCCGATGAAGGCGACGGAGAAGGCCAATCAGAAGATGAGGAGGATGATGATGAGGATCAACGCGACGCGCCCGACGGTGGCGAGAACGGCGCCGGGGACGACGACGATGCCGCCGACAGCGACAGTGCGTCGACACGATGTCGGCGTCGACGTCGGCTGCAGAAACGGCGTCAGAGACGACAAGAAATCCAACTGCAACGTCAGGAGCAGCGCGCCGATTTGATTCGTCGCCTGCTGGACGCCGAAGCGGCCAGACGCGAGCTGGAGGAGCTGCGGTCGCGTCAGGAGCAGTTTGAGAGTCACGCCAGAGCTGAGGCGGCCAGCCGCTTGGAGTTGGAGAATGAGCTCAGCGCGGTGCGAGCCGAACAGGCCACCCTAAGAGAGGATCGGGACAAGGCCTGCACCGAACTGAAGGTTTGTTGTAGCAGCAGCAGTAGTAGTACTAGTAGTAGTAGTGGTGGTAGTAGTTATAGTAGTATTAGTAGTAGTAGTAGTAGTAGTAGTAGTAGTAGTAGTAGTAGTGGTGGTAGTAGTTATAGTAGTAGTAGTAGTAGTAGAAGTAGTAGTAGTAGTAGTGGTGGTAGTAGTTATAGTAGTAGTAGTAGTAGTAGTAGTACTAGTAGTAGTAGTGGTGGTAGTAGTTATAGTAGTATTAGTAGTAGTAGTAGTAGTAGTAGTAGTAGTAGTGGTGGTAGTAGTTATAGTAGTATTAGTAGTAGTAGTAGTAGTAGTAGTGGTGGTAGTAGTTATAGTAGTAGTAGTAGTAGTATTACTAGTAGTAGTAGTACTCGTAGTAGTTATAGTAGTAGCAGCAGTAGCAGTAGTAGTATTGATAGTAGTAGTATATCATTTCGGGGTCTAGTTTAGACTTTTAACTTGGTCAGCGAGCACCAATTTTGCTATACATCTTTAGGTTATGACTTAGTCATAAAGTATAAAGCCTTGAGGACACCTAGTATGGAAAAATGTTTTCTTGACGAATTATATCTCAAGTTTTTAAGCCTGAGAAAAATTGCAACTCTTTAGTATGGAACAAAAACAAAATAATAAAGAGACGAAATTGGCAGAATCGGTGCCAGCTGTCGAATTTTAAAGGACTGAACAAAGGTTTCTAAATTTTCATTTAGAATTTGAGCTTTGCCTTACTTCTAGCCATGGACAATTAAAACGAGGAACTGTCTAAATAGAAACTTTAAATACTGTTCTGAAGATAGAATGGCAAAATTGCAGCCCGCTTTCCCGCCTCCCATCCTGCAGGTGCTCCGCGACTACTTCAAAGACCGGGAGTGCGAGTGGCAACGCCGGCTCGGCCAGCAGGAGCTCACGCGCCAGTCTGACGCCAGCGCCACGGCCAGCGCCCAGCAGCGCCTGGATGAGCAGCGCGCCGAAATTGACCAGCTGCGCGCCCGGCTCGAAGCCACGCAGTCGGAGCTGGCCGAGGCCGAGCGAGTGCACAGGCGGAGAATCGGCGACCTGGAGAAGCGGGCCCACGACTCCTGGCTGGCAGCCAAAGCTGCCGAGCGTCAGCTCAGCGAAGTCAAAGACGACAATTCGGCGTTGCGGGCGAAGCTCACCGCCCTGGGCAGTCGGCCGCCGCCGGCGCCAATGTTCAGCATCGGCCGGCCCAGCTCCCGGTCCTCTGTTGGCTCCGACAGGCGGTCCGCGCAGCAACCGCTGCTGCTGCCGCCACCTCCGCCGCCGATGCTGCAGTCGAACATGCCGCTGCCGCCTCCGCCGCCGCCGCCGATCTTCCCGATAATGACGTCGCCAGGCAGCGCCGCCGGTTCGGCCATGTCGGCGTCTCCGGCACCGCAGGCGCAATACTCGATGCCGCCGTTGCCGCCGCCGCCGCCGCCTCCGCCTCTGTCGATGCCGATGCAGCAGAATGCTTCTTCAATGTCGGCAGCCGGCCCCAGTCAGAGTGTCGGTCGGCGTCGCACGGGTGGAAATGGTCGATGATTTCCGGTCGCGAAGGAAATTCTCCAAGTTTTTGCAAGTTAAATTATATTGATTTTAATTTAATTGCTTCTATTATTAATTATCTTAGCTAATTAGTCTAATAATTGATTTGTTGGACTGCCCCATAGTTCATTCCTCTCTCCCTGTCTGCCTCGCGACTCTCCTTTTTGCGTTGTTTTGTTGTGTTAAATTTTAAAACAACAATCTGTAGAATTGTTGCGAGTAGTTGCGAGTTGCAAGTTGCGAGTAGTATATAAAGAATACGTTCCTTGCCCGCTATATTTGTTAGAGAAGATTTTTCTGAGAGCTTTATTTGTCCGTACTAATCGTTAATAATTGAATATGGGAATTTGCGCAATTAAATACAGTGCAAGTGAAAGTACTAGAAGTACCTTTTATTGCATGTTTCTCGAAATGCTGTCTGCAAGTTTGCTTTGCCTAGCATTGGTTTTCACCTCCCCTACTTCCTGGATGGAGTCCATCGCATGAATTTTGCTGCGTGTCACTAATCATTTGTGTCCTTTGATGTGGGACCGCAGTCTGTCTTCTGTCTGTCTGTCTTAGTGTCTGTCTGTCTGTCTGTCTGTCTGCCTGTCTGTCTGTCTGTCTGTCTTAGTGTCTGTCTGTCTGCCTGTCTGTCTGTCTGTCTGTCTGTCTGTCTGTCTGTCTGTCTGTCTGTCTGTATGTCTTAGTGTCTGTCTGTCTGTCTGTCTGTCTGTCTGTCTGTATGTCTTAGTGTCTGTCTTAGTGTCTGTCTGTCTGTCTGTCTGTCTGTCTGTCTGTCTGTCTGTCTGTCTGTCTGTCTGTCTGTCTGTCTGTCTGTCTTAGTGTCTGTCTGTCTGTCTGTTTGTCTGTCTGTGTCTTGTCTGTCTGTCTGTCTGTCTGTCTGTCTGTCTGTCTGTCTGTCTGTCTGTCTGTTTGTCTTAGTGTCTGTCTTAGTGTCTGTCTGTCTGTCTGTCTGTCTGTCTGTCTGTCTGTCTGTCTGTCTGTCTTAGTGTCGCATCACGGCACAGCAGTCAGTCCTAAGCATGAAAAATCAGCCCTGTTCACAAAAACAGACTGTCGAGTCCTCCAGCTCGCTTCCATGCGCCATGTTTGTTGCTGTGTTGGCTAACCAATGAACTTTACTTCAATCAATGTTTTCCGGCTTGCTATATCTGTCATTATTAACATCGCGTATTTCAATTGTGCATTGAGCTGCTACTGGCATTGCCTCCGTTTTTGTTTGCTTGCTTGTTTCAACTTTCTCAAAATTTACGGTGTCGGTTGCTGTTTGCTTGTTCAACTGCTATGGACTAACCGTTTGCTTTCACATTCTGTAACAGTCTGCTATGGGTTGGTTGTCTTACATGTACGCTATCTACTACTATGAATATGATTTATTAATGGTCTACTATTTTATCTCTGTTCTGTGTGAAAATAATTACTGTAATTCATTATATAATAAGCAGCGACTCACGAAATATATTATAAGAAAATATTGAAAAAGAAGCGGACAATTTTGACTCACTCTCCATGCCATTGCAGATCTGTTGAAAACAACGTCAAGATGGCGGTTATCAAATTTGCGACTTTTGAATCCGCAATCCTTTATATTTTTAAGCGCATTTTGTGTTGTCCAGCCTACTGTAAGTAGCTTGAATGCGCGCTAGTAGAACTACGAATATCTTCGATAAACAAGAGACTCATCTGCATAGTTTAGACTAAGCCAACCGAAACAAAACACATATTGCATGCACGCGTTGAATTGAAAGTCGAATTTCAAACCGAATGTATCGCATGTTATTTTCAGTAGTACATGGTGCAAACTGCAATTTTCGACAGTTTCTTTTAAATCCAACTTTAGCTGGAAAAAGCATGCAGATTGCTTTTCTCTTGCGCTAAAAAGTTGCTTGAACATTTCTTCGCGTTAAAACACTTTTGTTTTAAACTGCTGGTTGAGCTTTGAGAAAAACAGACGAATGGAGTTTTGATTTTGTCAATTGGGTTTCGCGATGTTCAAATCGACCGGTTTGCAATGACTGTGTTAAATCCATCATTGCATTTTTTTCTCCTCTGTGAATTACATAAATTCACTTATAGATGCGATTTTCGGCAATAACTTTGCTTCATCCAGATAACATAAAACACCCAGTAAAATTACCTCTTTGTTCTTTTTTGCTGCCTTCATTTTAGAGCAAAATTTAAAGGAATTGATCCGTTTGTATCAATCCCAATGCATTGATCAGTGTGTATCAATCCCAATGCATTGATCAGTGTGTATCAATCCCAATGCATTGATCAGTGTGTATCAATCCCAATGCATTGATCAGTGTGTATCAATCCCAATGCATTGATCAGTGTGTATCAATCCCAATGCATTGATCAGTGTATCAATCCCAATGCATTGATCAGTGTGTATCAATCCCAATGCATTGATCAGTGTGTATCAATCCCAATGCATTGATCAGTGTGTATCAATCCCAATGCATTGATCAGTGTGTATCAATCCCAATGCATTGATCAGTGTGTATCAATCCCAATGCATTGATCAGTGTGTATCAATCCCAATGCATTGATCAGTGTGTATCAATCCCAATGCATTGATCAGTGTATCAATCCCAATGCATTGATCAGTGTGTATCAATCCCAATGCATTGATCAGTGTGCATCAATCCCAATGCATTGATCAGTGTGTATCAATCCCAATGCATTGATCAGTGTGTATCAATCCCAATGCATTGATCAGTGTGTATCAATCCCAATGCATTGATCAGTGTGTATCAATCCCAATGCATTGATCAGTGTGTATCAATCCCAATGCATTGATCAGTGCATCAATCCCAATGCATTGATCAGTGTGCATCAATCCCAATGCATTGATCAGTGTGTATCAATCCCAATGCATTGATCAGTGTGTATCAATCCCAATGCATTGATCAGTGTATCAATCCCAATGCATTGATCAGTGTATCAATCCCAATGCATTGATCAGTGTGTATCAATCCCAATGCATTGATCAGTGTGTATCAATCCCAATGCATTGATCAGTGTGTATCAATCCCAATGCATTGATCAGTGTGTATCAATCCCAATGCATTGATCAGTGTGTATCAATCCCAATGCATTGATCAGTGTGTATCAATCCCAATGCATTGATCAGTGTGTATCAATCCCAATGCATTGATCAGTGTGTATCAATCCCAATGCATTGATCAGTGTGTATCAATCCCAATGCATTGATCAGTGTGTATCAATCCCAATGCATTGATCAGTGTGTATCAATCCCAATGCATTGATCAGTGTGTATCAATCCCAATGCATTGATCAGTGTGTATCAATCCCAATGCATTGATCAGTGTGTATCAATCCCAATGCATTGATCAGTGTGTATCAATCCCAATGCATTGATCAGTGTGTATCAATCCCAATGCATTGATCAGTGTGCATCAATCCCAATGAATTGATCAGTGTGTATCAATCCCAATGCATTGATCAGTGTGCATCAATCCCAATGAAGTCTTTTTTGCACATGCACAACGCTGAAAATTAAATGAACGCCAGAAGCTGCCGCAGCGATTTTGGCCATCAATCAATCAGCTATGAGCGTAAGTGGCTCTTTGTGGGCAGCCTCTCTCCCAGCAGATGATGGTACGAACGTATTTCATCAATTTTCCAATTTTTCACTAATTGAAATCGTGGGGCGTCCGCTGATTGTTGTCAACGCTGAAGACACACGGACCAATTCATTTCCAAAAATTTATAAATTAGCAAGACAGGTAAGAAGCCTTGCTATATTTGCACAAGTTCGAACTATCGCTAAAAGTCAATGCTAATCTGTTCAACTTTAGAAAAGAACCTATTGATAAAATTCATGTTTCTGGAACAGCTCGATTTATTTGTGTGTTGCGTTTTCCATGATTTCTTGGAAAACTTTTGAAGGCCTGTTTTTCGTACTGAACTCGATTTTTGCAGACTGTTTGATGTCTCAATTTGAAATGCAAGTTTTCAGAATCAGAAAAATCATTCGGCCTTCAATTATTCTTTTCTTAGAAACCAAGTGTCCACTCGTGACTTTCTATACTTCTATTGACTATTGGTCCCTGCATCGTCGACTGATGGTATCTTTAGAGAGTGGCGCTATAGACTATGACGTAATAACCCTTCCCTGCTTTCCTAAACATCTCTTGTTTATACCCATCCATCACTCTCGGCATTGACTCTATAGAAAACCGATGAAACTCCACAGATCCTGGACGGTGCAGAACCGATCAAAATTATTCTCCTAGCTATTATTTGTTTTAATGCTTTCTCATAGACACTTCCTCGTAGATACTACGAGCAAATGGTGTCCGCGGTGCGGTCTCTCCCCACATCCTCCCAGAGCCTAGGATATCCCCTAGGAGGATCGAGATGAACTGCACACATACAGCTCTTATCTCCCTGCCACCCCAGCAGAAGATGTCTGTCCTTATCTCTTGGCCAGCGAGGGTTTTGTGTATTTTTTATCTTCACAGCGTCATCATCGCATATGCCAGTGGCGCCATATTTTATTACGTTCGTAGCTAAGCTGTAGGTTGGACGTTGGTTAAAAATGCTAGCTCGGTTTGTTCCTATTCGATGCAAATATTAGAAAGAAATTATTAATTTTGTTTTTGGTTTTGTAAACGCAAACCGCTATGCAAAATTTCCAGGCATTATAGCAACAGATGCTGTCATAAAATACTGAAGGAGCGGAAGCTGTAATGAAATCTCGCAACGAAGGGGATGAAGCTGTCATGAAATACAGAGGGGGCGGAAGCTGTCATGAAATACAGAGGGGGCGGAAGCTGTCATGAAATACAGAGGGGGCGGAAGATGTCATGAAATACAGAGGGGGCGGAAGCTGTCATGAAATACAGAGGGGGCGGAAGCTGTCATGAAATACAGAGGGGGCGGAAGCTGTCATGAAATACAGAGGGGGCGGAAGCTGTCATGAAATACAGAGGGGGCGGAAGCTGTCATGAAATACAGAGGGGGTGGGAAACTGTTAATAATATAGATTAAATGTCATAAAAAGTCAAGCAGCACAGGGGCGGAAGCTGTCAGAAATGAACTGTAAAAACCAGATTCATAATAACTAAAGTATACTTTAAGAAATCAACTTTCACTGCATGCATCTCAGCCATATGTAATCAAGGATCGGTGTGTATCATGCACTGTTCCTTTGTAATGCTGCGCAGGGATGACAGATAGTGAAGGAGATTGGCTGCTGTGGCTGCCTGTAATTCTCCCAAATATGTCAGACCGGGGGGGGGGGGGTCCGCCCTTCCTTTCCCAGCAGACGCGTTGTCGGTTAACAGTAAAATTTATTACTGTCAAAAAGCAGGTGCCCAGCAACTAAGCGCATGCTGTGTCCTATGCGTATGTGTATCAAGAATGTGTGCTACTGTCGACTTGGAAAACGCAATCGTTTCTATGGATTTTGTTACATCCGGACTGCCTCTGACGCTGGGCAGGCTTAGAAAGCTATAGTTGCTTTATAACATTGTAGTTGATAACTCTGATTGTGTTGAAATTCAATTTGGCCTTCTGGGAACTCCGCTGTCTCATTGGGTCTTTGTCGGCTGTGTCATTGGGGTCTTTGTCCGCTGTCTCATTGGGGTCTTTGTCCGCTGTCTCATTGGGGTCCTTGTCCGCTGTCTCATTGGGGTCTTTGTCCGCTGTGTCATTGGGGTCCTTGTCCGCTGTCTCATTGGGGTCCTTGTCCGCTGTGCCATTGGGGTCCTTGTCCGCTGTGCCATTGGGTCTTTGTCCGCTGTCTCATTGGGCTCCTTGAGCGCGACCTCTGTTGTCAAAATATCAAAAAGCCGAAAAACGCGCCAAACATACTACTCACCAGCTTGTTAATCCTATTTTCCGGCCGCGACTCTCTGGTTGGCTGGCTGAATATTTTGTTTGAACCAGCAGCAAATCGAAATCTCAGGCCAATGAGCGAGCGGCCTCACAGTGCGGATTAACCATAAAAAGTTGGCAGGCCCTGGCCGCAACTGACAGCTCGGGAAAATGCCGCCGCCTCAACTTCGCGCTTGGAGGTTGCTGACCGTACTGGCCGCCTTGGCTGCGTCCGCCGCCGCTGCCGGGTCCCCTATCGTCTTCCAGCTGGACGAAGACGACGGCCGAATGCCGCCGCCGCCGACGTCCGCCGAACAGCAGCGTCGGCAGCTCCGCCAGATCGGACGGCTGGACGTCGGCCAGGCCTCTTCCAGCGCCTCACCGATCCGATTCACCCTGCTGCGCGCTCCCGGCGACACTCTGGCTGGCCAGTTCGACGTCGACTCCGACAGAGGCGCGGTCAGCTACCGGGGCGCCAGAATCGACCGAGACAGCCTCTGCGCCACCACCGGCGCCTGCTGCGACTCCAGCCGTCAGGTCTGCGTCATCCAGCTGCGGGTGCGCGCCATCAACCCGTCCGCTCCGGACAGCAGCCGCAGCCTGCTGGTGGAGATTCACCTGCGCGACGTCAACGACAACGCGCCCAGCTTCCCCAGGCCGGAACTCCAGCTGACGCTGGACGAGAACGGTCACCAGGGCGAGGAGATCGCGCTGCCAGCCTCTACGGACGCCGACGCTGGCGAGAACGGCATCGAGAGCTACGAGCTTGTCGGCGACACTGCGGGACACTTCCAGCTGAGGACGAGCGGCGGCGGCGGCCGTCCGGAGCCCAGGCTGCTGGTGACGAAGCCGCTGGACCGGGAGGAGACGCCGGAGCTCCGGTTAACCCTGGTGGCCCGCGATGGCGGCGACCCGCGCCTGTCTGGCCAGCTCCGCATCCGCGTCCGCGTCAACGACAAAAACGACGAGACGCCTCGGTTTCATCTGGACGGACTGCGGCCGCCGCTGACTGTCCGGCTGTCCGAGACGCATCCGGCTGGAGCCGACCAGCCGTTCCTGCTGCTGAACGCCACCGACTCCGACGCTGGCCTCAACTCCCGCCTGCGCTACCGGCTGCGCGACTCTCAGCAACGCGCCCAGTCTCTATTCTTCATCAACCCGTCCACTGGAGCTCTCAGCCTCGCCAGCCAGCTGGACTACGAGCGGGCGCCGGTGCACACTCTGGTCGTCGAGGCTGTCGATCGGGACGGCGGCTTCGCCAGCGGCGGCGTCGCTTCGCGCACCGGCAGCGTCACGCTGACGATCAGCGTCTTGGACGTCAACGACGAGGCGCCGGTGATCGTGCTGACGTCGCTCAGCTCAGATGGTCAGTTGAGCGTCGACGAGAACAAACCGCCGGACACTCTGGTGGCCTGGCTGACGGTCTCTGACGCTGACAGCAGCGGAGTCCGCGGGGTCGACTGCCGACTTGGAGACGACAAAAGAGATTCCGGCGGCAGCGGCGGCGGCTTCCGCCTGCTGGCAAAGTCGAGCACGGTGGGCCTCGACCAGCAAGAGTTCGAGCTGAGGACCGCTCGGCAGCTGGACGCCGAGACGAGCCCGAAGGTGAACCTGACGATCGTCTGTACGGACCGCGGCAAGCCGCCGTTGAGCAGCAGACGCAGCATTCGCGTGATCGTCAACAACCTCAACGACAACGCACCGACATTCCAGGTGCCGGGTGCCGGTGGCCAGCCGCCGCTGCGGCTCAGCGTCCCGGAGAACCGGCGGCCCGGCTGGCTCGTCTGCGGTCTCAACGCCACCGACGCCGACGGTGACGCGATCCGATTCGAGCTGCTCGAGTTCGGTCGGGCGCCGTTTCGACTGGACGAACGGACCGGCCGGCTGTACGCGACCGAGAGCTTCGACAGGGAGCTGGTGGACGAGTATCACCTGCGGGTGGGTGCAGCTTTGCTTTCTTAGGTTGCACGGTCTCAAATTTTGGTTTTCATAGTGCCGACGGACCTACTAGCGATGAGACAATAAGATTAACGACCGGATTAGCAACAGGATTAGCATCTGGATTAGCAACTGGATTAGCAAATGGATTAGCAACAGGATTAGCATCTGGATTAGCATCTGGATTAGCATCTGGATTAGCAACTAGATTAACAACTGGATTAGCAACTGGATTAGCATATGGATTAGCATCTGGATTAGCATCTGGATTAGCAACTGGATTAGCATCTGGATTAGCATCTGGATTAGCAACTGGATTAGCAACAGGATTAGCATCTGGATTAGCATCTGGATTAGCATCTGGATTAGCAACTGGATTAGCAACTGGATTAGCAACTGGATTAGCAACTGGATTAGCAACTGGATTAGCAACTGGATTAGCAACTGGATTAGCAACTATTAGCAACTGGATTAGCAACTGGATTAGCAACTGGATTAGCAACTACAAGGTCCGCGCCACCGACCTCGGCAAGCCGCCGCTCCTCTCCTCGGCGCCGCTCGACGTTATCGTCAAAATCAGCGACGTCAACGACAATCCGCCCAGCTTCCCGCCCGGCACCGTCTACGAATTCACTGTGTCCGAGTCGGCCGAACCCGGACAGCCGTTAGGCGTACTTCGAGCTGACGATCCGGACGCCGGAGAAAATGGCCGGGTGCAGTACAGCCTGGCCGAGTTCGCGGCGCGGCGTCGATTCAGACTCGATCCGGACACCGGACAGCTGTCCACGGCCGCGAAGCTGGACAGGGAGGTGGACGGACCGAGGCACAGCTTCACGGTCTGGGCTGTGGATGGTGGCCGGGTCAGGAGAACCGCCACGGCTCAGGTCACAGTCCTGGTGAGTGCCTTGGGAGATGATGGTGAGAAGGAGACAGGTAGATAGACAGTGAGAAGGAGACAGGTAGATAGACAGTGAGAAGGAGACAGGTAGATAGACAGTGAGAAGGAGACAGTTAGATAGACCGTAAGAAGGAGACAGGTAGATAGACAGTGAGAAGGAGACAGGTAGATAGACCGTGAGAAGGAGACAGTTAGATAGACAGTGAGAAGGAGACAGGTAGATAGACAGTGAGAAGGAGACAGGTAGATAGACCGTGAGGAGACAGGTAGATAGACAATGAGAAGGAGACAGGTAGTTATATAGTGAGAAGGAGACAGGTAGATATATAGTTAGAAGGAGACAGGTAGATAGACAGTGAGAAGGAGACAGGTAGATAGACAGTGAGAAGGAGACAGGTAGATAGACAGTGAGAAGGAGACAGGTAGATAGACAGTGAGAAGGAGACAGGTAAATAGACCGTGAGAAGGAGACAGGTAGTTATATAGTGAGAAGGAGACAGGTAGATATATAGTGAGAAGGAGACAGGTAGATAGACCGTGAGAAGGAGACAGGTAGATAGACAGTGAGAAGGAGACAGGTAGATATATAGTGAGAAGGAGACAGGTAGATATATAGTGAGAAGGAGACAGGTAGATAGACAATGAGAAGGAGACAGGTAGATAGACAATGAGAAGGAGATAGGTAGTTATATAGTGAGAAGGAGACAGGTAGATATATAGTGAGAAGGAGACAGGTAGATAGACAATGAGAAGGAGACAGGTAGATAGACAGTGAGAAGGAGATAGGTAGTTATATAGTGAGAAGGAGACAGGTAGATAGACAATGAGAAGGAGATAGGTAGTTATATAGTGAGAAGGAGATAGGTAGTTATATAGTGAGAAGGAGACAGGTAGATAGACAATGAGAAGGAGATAGGTAGTTATATAGTGAGAAGGAGACAGGTAGATAGACCGTGAGAAGGAGCCCCCCATATTCTTCAGTGCTCTTCCCTCTCTGCCTCCAACATCAGAGGCTGGACAGTGAGTCAGGCATAGAGCCTACTAGTTAACTAACAGTTCATCCTTTTTGAAAATTAGTAAGTCTATATTGTGTATAATTTAGCTTAGCTTCACCCAAGTATCTTCAGCCTTACCTGGCTGGCTTGCCTGTGCCGCCAGTGTCAGATTTCCTTAGTTGGCATTTATCGAGCAGCTGCCCCAGCTGGAGACAGACTGTTGCTTGCGCGCATCCGCTCTACGGGGCTGTTTGACAACAAAAAACTTGGAGCGGATTTGACACCGAATTCGATGCTTGATTCCTGCCGGTTCTTTAGCTCGTAGTTGTCTCAATCTACTTGTATTTTTGTCTGCCTGTCTTCTGTGTGTGTGTCTGCCTGTCTCCTCTGTGTGTCTGCCTGTCTCCTCTGTGTGTCTGCCTGTCTCCTCTGTGTGTGTCTGCCTGTCTGTTCTCTGTGTGTCTGCCTGTCTCCTCTGTGTGTGTCTGCCTGTCTGTTCTCTGTGTGTCTGCCTGTCTCCTCTGTGTGTGTCTGCCTGTCTCCTCTGTGTGTGTCTGCCTGTCTGTTCTCTGTGTGTCTCCCTTTCTGTTCTCTGTGTGTGTCTGCCTGTCTCCTCTGTGTGTGTGTCTGCCTGTCTCCTCTGTGTGTGTCTGCCTGTCTCCTCTGTGTGTGTGTCTGCCTGTCTCCTCTGTGTGTGTGTCTGCCTGTTCTCTGTGTGTCTGCCTGTCTCCTCTGTGTGTCTCCCTGTCTGTTCTCTGTGTGTCTGCCTGTCTCGTCTGTGTGTGTCTGCCTGTCTCCTCTGTGTGTCTCCCTTTCTGTTCTCTGTGTATCTGCCTGTCTCGTCTGTGTGTGTCTGCCTGTCTCCTCTGTGTGTATCTGCCTGTCTCATCTGTGTGTCTGCCTGTCTCCTCTGTGTGTGTCTGCCTGTCTCTTCTCTGTCTCACTGTCTATCTACCTGTCTCCTTCTCACTTTCTCACTGTCTATCTACCTGTCCTATTTGTCTACTTCTGCTAGCTTCTCACTGAGACCTCTATAACTTAATCACGGGCAGATTTCCCTCATTATTGAGAACTGTGAGCTGGGTTTAAACTGTCTGCATTCCCAACAGTGGCCTCCCTAACCTTAGCTAATTTTCCCTAGGGATAGTTCCGACTCCTCAACCTTCAGAATCTCAAATCAGATAACTTAACTGTACAAAACTACAAGTTTACAGAGGTTCAATGAGTTAAACTGACCTGAACTGCTCTGTTTTTTGTTATAAAATCACTTTGAACAAAGGCTCTGGCTGCTGTTCTGCCTTAAAACGTCGGGTTAATCCCCGCCCATCATTTTCCAAACATCCCTCATCCCAACGTAGATTTCATTGTAGAACATAAAAGACTGCATTAAAACTGCAATGAGTACACAATTATAGCCCCTCAAAATGAAGAGAAGACACTATTTATCAGGTTACGCAAGTTTTAACAACCTCAGCAAGTGAACAAAGGTCTCGTTTGGTCAGCTTGTCATTGATAGTTGTTGCCTGTTTTGAGCATATTGTCTTGATTAATAATGCATCCCAGTTTACTCAAATTCATGCTTTAGCTACAGGCGGATCTTGCATTGGTAGAACAGTGAGACGGGTGCGCACAGTTCCTTTTTTGGGAGATGCAGACAGAGATTGAGAGAGGTGAGAGGGGGTAGAGTGAGGGTTAGAAGGGTAAGAGACAATATGAGAGAGAGAATGAGAGAGAGAGGGTGAGAGAGAGGGGTGGGAAAGAGGGTGAGAAAGAGGGGTGAGAGAGAGAGGGTAGTGAGAAAGAGGGGTGAGAAAGAGGGGTGAGAAAGAGGAATGAGAGAGAGAGGGGTGAGAGAGGGGGTGAGAGAGAGGGATGGGAAAGAGGCTTAAGAAAGAGGGGTGAGAGAGAGGGGTGTGAGAGAGGGTTGAGAGAGAGGGGTGAGTTAGAGGGGTGAGAGAGAGAGGGGGGTGAGAGAGAGAGGGTTGAGAGAGAGGGGTGAGAAAGAGGGTTGAGAGAGAGGGGTGAGTTAGAGGGGTGAGAGAGAGGGGGTGAGAGAGAGGGGTGAGAGAGAGGGGGTGAGAGAGAGGGGTGTGAGAGAGGGGTGTGAGAGAGGGGTGAGTTAGAGGGGTGAGAGAGAGAGAGGGTGAGAGAGAGAGGGTTGAGAGAGAGGGGTGAGAAAGAGGGTTGAGAGAGAGGGGTGAGTTAGAGGGGTGAGAGAGAGGGGGTGAGAGAGAGGGGTGAGAGAGAGAGGGGTGAGAGAGAGGGGTGAGAGTGAGGGGTGAGAGAGAGGGGTGAGAGTGAGGGGTGAGAGTGAGGGGTGAGAGAAAAGGGTGAGTTAGAGGGGTGAGAAAGAGGGGTGAGAGAGTAAGAGACAAAAAAGGAAATAGAAACACACAGAAAGAGCAACACCTCCGGTAGCCATGGTGAAATGGAGGAGGATTAGTGAGGGACGGGAAAGAACAGTCCACCTTAGCGGCGGGACACAGTGTTGATTTTAAGCGCGGGTTTTAAAAAATCACCAATCTTGCTTATCCTATCTACCCAGATATGGGGATGGGGATATTTCCCTTACTGCCTCGCAGTTTTTCCCTCATGGGGATAACAGGCAGCGCTGTGGCGCAGGAGAGTTAGAAGGGGATCAGAGATGTCGGGATGGAGAGGCAGCTGTCACGGGCTTTCCCGGGCTTTTCAAAACTGGACTTGCCGCTTTTAGAAGCAATGGAGAGCGAGCCGCAGAGACCAAGCAGTCGCAGGCAGGCGTAACAGGGGGGGGGGATGAAAAAGTGTTTGACGAACAAAAAAGTTGGGGTTGTGGTGAGGGGGGGGGGTAAATCCCCTCCCGAGGCATTTGGGCCTCTCCTAAGTGACTAATTTTTGGTTGGCAACTGTCGGCGGGACCCGAGGCTCCCTTGGGACCAGAGGGGGGTCACCTGTTTACAGGGATTTTTCCGGGAGAGAAAGGTGATGGGGGGGGGTAATAACCATTTAGCGACCAATTTACAAACCTTGACTTTGAGGGCAGCGCAAACTTATGTTTTTTTTCCTGCTGGGCCTCCTGGCAAGTTTTATGAGCTGCCGGCACAGTGTCAAGGATGCCTGCAGCTAGAGCTTGGACGGGTAGTTCTTATCAAAATGGTACGAGCTAAATCAAGAAAAAATTGATGATGCAGGAAAGTTTCTTTAGTCGATTGTAGCCAAAAATACGAGCACCAAGCTGTGTCGAGGGACAGAGCAGCTCAGACTCTCGCCGAAGGGCAGCTGTACACCCTGCATGAGCGAGTGTATGAGTGCTGTGCTTCAAGGCGCTGGTTGTGGGACGATGGCGCCAAGCTGCCTCCAGATGGGTTGCAACTCGATCCAGACTCTAGTTCAAAGTCCTCCTTGATCTGCGACTGTATGAAGCTTGCCGTAAAAACGGTAATGTCGCCAGCTTCTTCCATTAACAACCATGCAGATGGTTTGTAAGCCGCTGATTCAGATTGAGGCTTGACTGGTGACTGCGCCTGCATAGCGTGTCAAAGCCTGTTGTTGTTGGGGGGGGGGGGTATGGCAAAGGCCTTCAAAGACATGCCAAGAGAGCTTGTCAGAAAGGGTTTTATTGCGTAATTCTCTCACTAATTGGTCCCAGCGGGCTCCGGGAGGTCAGCAATGATCCTTAGGGCGGGGGGTCAATTTTTTGCACGAGGCTACTTGCAAATCTCTCTGGGCACCGTTTCCATTAGAAACAAGACTGACCTTCGCAAGTTTGCAAGGATGAAATGTTGCAAATTAGAAATGAATTTCTCCAACTTCACCAATCCTGCGATGCTTCACTAACACTCGGATAGTTCACCAATTCAGCAATTCCTACGATAATTCACCAATCCTACCATAATTCAGCAAACCTAGTATAAATTTATCGAGTGACGATTTATCGTTTCACCAATTCACAAATGATGAATTCACCAAATATTCACCAACTTCGAAATCCCCCGCCCCGCAGGTGACGGACTCGAACGACAACCCGCCCCGGTTTATGTTCCCCAGCCAGCCCAACACTACCATAGACAGCTCGTTCAGGAACCCCGCAGGGGCGACGGTGGCCGAGCTGCAGGCGACAGACCCGGACGAGGGGCCGAACTCTGAGCTGGTGTACTCGTTGCTGGGTGAGCGAGTCGATTGGGTCTAATGTTTCTTGACTGGGCAGTTTGCTGTGTCTTAATATTCACCAACCCGAATCTTCATCAACCCGAATCATTCACCAACTCGAATCATTCACCAACTCGAATCATTCACCAACCCGAATCATTCACCAACTCGAATCATTCACCAACCCGAATCATTCACCAACCCGAATCCTTCACCAACCCGAATCATTCACCAACCCGAATCCTTCACCAACCCGAGTCCTTCACCAGCCTTGATCGTGATCAATTCCACCTTCCCCATTCCACAGGCGACAGCGGCGGCGGCCGTTTCGATGTGGATCCGGTCACCGGACGCCTCTTCGCCGCCAGGACTCTGGCCCCCAGCGACGCCGGGGTGTACCAGCTGCGCCTGTCAGTCAGAGACCGCGGCCAGCCGTCTCAGTCCACCGACATCGACCTTCGAGTTTCCCTGGTCGACCTGCCGCCGGAGAAGCCGAGGCCGGACCCGCAGTCGCCGCAGGTGCCGCAGCAGCCGCTTTCGACGTCGGCGGTGGCCGAGGCAAGCAGAACTCGCTCGCCGATGGCAGCGGCGGCAGCGGCGGCGGTGTCGGTGGGAGTCTGGGAGGTCGCGGTCTGCTCCTGCTTGGCTGCCTGGCGATTCCAGCCGCTGTCCTGGCCATTCTGTGCCTCATCTTGCTGCTCCTGGCCAAAGGGAAAAACAGACTTGGTCGGAGAGCTCCCGCTTCCACCACGAGTGGCGGCATCGGCGGCGGCGGCGGCGGCGGCGGCGACGGCGGCGGCAAACCGGACATCCGGTTGATTGTCGGCGGCCTGCCGATGTCTCACTTCGATTATCCGACATCGCCGACTGGAACTTCAGCCGCTGCGGTCGGGACGCCGACTTCAGCTGCTGCGACAGCGGCGGCGGCTTTCGGGCCCAAACTGCTTCTGGATTCGCCTGGTGGTGGCGGCGACGACTTCAAAACGGCGAGGGTGAGTCCGGGTGCCCAATGGATTTCAGCGGCTTCAATGACTTTCCAGGACTTCAGGGGTTTCAGAGACTTCATGGACTTCAGGAGTTTCAGAGACTTTGCAGGGACTTCAAAGGTTTCAGAGACTTCAGGGACTTCAGAGGTTTCAGAGACTTCAGGGACTTCAGGGATTTCAGAGACTTCAGGGAATTCAGGGTTTCAGAGACTTTAGGGACTTCAGGGGTTTCAGAGACTTCAGGGGTTTCAGAGACTTCAGGGACTTCAGGGGTTTCAGAGACTTCGGGGGTTTCAGAGACTTCAGGGACTTCAGGGGTTTTTATAGGTTCAAGTGGCTCCACACGGGTGTCAAGGTGTCTTCGTGTGCCCCCTCCTTAACTGTGTTTCCAAGCGAGCCCGATAATTGTTGAGGCAAGTACGCCCCTTCCTTTAAGAATATTTTCTCCACCTTGAGCCAGTTGTCCTGCTTTTACCACCAGTAAGTTGCATTAGCAAGTACGCTATGAATAAAAATTCTCTTCAAAATCTCAATAAGTCTACAATACAATAAGACTATATAAGTAGCCCCACTTGAATACCATATTCATATTTCTGATTACGCAACCCTATTGAGTAACCCTAATTCACTGTGACTATAATTTCTTTTATCAAATATGGCACATAAAATCATTCTCTTCTTATCCAACTGAAGAAGACATTTCCGGCTGTAGCCACTTCCGGTCAGCCGAAAAGGTTGAGCTTTTAACAAGGAGACCCGGAGGTACCGATTCTTCCTTTAAATTAAATACATTTCAAGATACGAACTGCCATCAGCGATTGTTGCGGAATGATGTTGTTGAAGGCGCTGCGCCAGGCTGCCTCCAGAAGGGTTGCGACTCGATCCAGGCTCTAGTTTAAGTCCTCCTTGATCTGCGACTGTATGAGAGAATTGAGAGGATTTGTAACGGACATCCGTGGTCTTCTTCCACCTGTAATCCTGGCTAGCATTATCTCTTGGGTTGGGTCTTGCTTGTCTCTTCATTGGACAAAGAGAAAAAAATGTAGAAATTTCTATAAAATAGACAGAACTGTGTGGGATTCTTGCCTTTTTTAACACAATGGACTGCCCCAACCCCACCCAGACGATTCACTCGGATAAATTCCTAGAATCGGATTTCAGAGCGTTTTTTCTCTCCCCATTCCGCCCCCAGTCCTTACCGATACTGAAAATCTGAAATAATCAGTGGCGCTTCTGTTAAAAATCTGAATGGCCCATTCTGCTCTGCGGCCACTTCTTTACCCACTTGGCATTGTCTCTCAGTGTAGCCCATTGTCTTACTTTGCTGCTTGGAGTGTGCATTGCTTGCTGCTAATGCATTTGCACCAGCCATTTCCCGGCCCATCTCTCTGCTGTCCATTTTCTCTCGTGTCTGCTCATGTCCTCACCTGTCTGTCTGTCTGTCTGTCTGTCTGTCTGTCTGTCTGTCTGTCTGTCTGTCTGTCTGTCTGTCTGTCTGTCTGTCTGTCTGTCTTAGTGTCTGTCTGTCTGTCTGTCTGTCTGTCTGTCTGTCTGTCTGTCTGTCTGTCTGTCTGTCTGTCTGTCTGTCTGTCTGTCTGTCTGTCTGTCTGTCTTAGTGTCTGTCTGTCTGTCTTAGTGTCTGTCTGTCTGTCTGTCTGTCTGTCTGTCTGTCTGTCTGTCTGTCTGTCTGTCTGTCTGTCTGTCTGTCTGTCTGTCTGTCTGTCTGTCTGTCTGTCTGTCTGTCTGTCTGTCTGTCTGTCTGTCTGTCTGTCTGTCTGTCTGTCTGTCTGTCTGTCTGTCTGTCTGTCTGTCTGTCTGTCTGTCTGTCTGTCTGTCTGTCTGTCTGTCTGTCTGTCTGTCTGTCTGTCTGTCTGTCTGTCTGTCTGTCTTTCTGTCGTCTGTCTGTCTGTCTGTCTGTCTGTCTGTCTGTCTGTCTGTCTGTCTGTCTGTCTATCTTACCTCATACAGAACCGGAAAATGCCATTATAGCCATTCCACGGGCCAATCGTGAACAAACGCAGATCATTTCGAAAACAGTCGCTGGGCCACCCAGCTGCAAAGTCAGAATTTGCGCAGACAAAGAAGCCAATAAAAGCGAGCTGCAAAGATCGAACAAGACACGCAGGGACAGACTTGTTATCTTTTGAAAAAATCTGAGGCCCCACTTCCGCTGCGGCGCAGTCAGATGGGGAATCCGCGATCCCATCCCTCCCTGGCAGCAATCAGCCGAGCGGAATCCAGCTTCAATTTTCCCCATTCGTGATCCCCATTTCAAAGTCCGAGAGGAGAGAGCCAGGGAGGCCCAGAAACAAAATCTGGAGTTAGCAGCTCACCATTTTCAGACAACTATTGGCTGACT
>NIVC01002882.1:85000-132136 GCA_002269645.1 Macrostomum lignano | reverse complement strand
CTTCTTCTATACCGACAGCCTCGCAGTACTCGTTGAAACTCTGCAGCCATAGGCTGAAATTCATCGTTGGTATGTACTTGGGCGGCTTCGAGAGTCGTGGCGCTGCTCGGTCGGCGTTGGCTCTGAGGCGCGCAGCCAGCGCATCGATCAGTTGGTCCATAGCTTGATCACCCATGGCCGAAGTCACTGAATACCGTTGCTACTCTTTACTCTGAGGTGGTGATAGCTATCGATCTCTGATAACCAATCAGTTGTCTGTCACCGTGATCAATGTCTTTTGCGGTAGGGCAATAGCCGCAAGCGATAAGCAACAGTCGTTTTAATAAGAAAAAACGCTCACAATATGACAGCAATTTTCATAGAAAGCAACTGAGCCGACTTTCAATCTTTGGGGACAGGGTCCCTGTTCGGGCGCCAATTTGTTGTAACCCGGGTCGGCTTGGGTGCCCAGTCCGAGTACAATATATATTATATGTGATATAACAGGCGTTGTGACGCTCTGTCTGTACTTTTATGAATACGACGAGCAGGCGTGGCGACGCTCTGCGATAATAATTTGATCCCTCTGGTGTTGTGACACTCAGAGTTCACGCTGCGGCTCGAGGTGTGGTGACACTCTCGAGTGCTTCTATTCTCTATACCGTAGGGCGTACGCAATATATGGTAAACGGTACCGTACTACAGAAGCTATATGGTCTCCCGGCGTTATGACGCTCTGGCAAGAATTCGGCCTAGCAAGCTTCCCGAAAAGAAAGGACTCAAACAGCAGGCGGCTTACCAGTGGCCAGATGACTGTTCACCGTTTATTATTCACAGGTCTCAAGCGCAGTTTCCGACTTCTTCTTAATTCTCCAAGACTCTTCTCAATTAGGCTATTGTCTTTCTTTTATCGAAGTAGCTAATGTTGCTGTTTCTTTTATCAGGTCTCGCGCTTGCACTCTCGGAGCACACCAAAACACAAAAAGCACGCAGGTGGCGGGCAAGAGCCAGAGTCGCACCATAAATAGCACCCAAACCCTGGGGCAGACGGCCCACCGGCTAAGCTCACCAAAACAAACCACGCCGGCCCAGCCAATCAAAACCCGCCTAAGGGGGAGGGGCTGCACCCGCGCCAAAGCTGGCCGGCCGCAGCCAACCAGCCCTGAGCACGGGGCAGGGGCACGGCTGGGGAGGGGCACGCGCAAAGCCCGGCCGGCGGCCAAACCCTGCCACGCCCGCCAACCCCCCCAACCAGCCCCAAAGTGCAACGCGCCCTGCCAACTGACAAGGGCGCATGCACTACACTGACAATTAAGAGATAGCTTTGGTAAATCTAAATAATAGTTTATAGTTATTTGCTAATTGTATTCGGTATTGTGTGTACTCTCAGATTTTATTCATCTTATAACTTATTAGGTATATGTTAGCCAGTTTATTATTTTTACTTAGTGGTGGATGCAGTGGCAGCCGCCCCCCTTTGCCATGGCTGGACTTGCATATAAGGGGGACAACAACAACAACAACAACAACAACAACAACAACAACAACAACAACAACAACAACAATAGAATGCGCATTTAGCGTCACAGGGCGCGCTTCAAGGCCAGGTCGCGGATGAACGCCACGCCGCCGGCCGAATCCGGGGCGCCCGCGTCAGCCCGCAGGCAGTCGACGAAACGCCGAGTGCGCGCCTGTCCCCGCCGGTAGGGTGCCTGCAGCGTTAGCAGCAACACCTCCTGCACCGGCTCTGGGCAGTACGTCTCGGCTCGGATGATGTGGCCTGCCAGTTGGAGTCGCCGACGGCGCAGCAGGTCGCTTGGACGGAGCAGGCCGGCGCGGCGACACAAAGCCACGTTGGTCACTCGCTCGTAGCCGATCTTGAAAGCGGCGCGCAGCAGGCCAGCGTGCGCCGCGTCAGCTTGCTGTCAGCGTCCAGGTCTCGGCGCTGTACAGCAGGACGGTCTAGATCACCGCCTGGAACAACGCCGCCCTCTGGCGGTCAGGTAGGGCCTCGGACTGCAGGACCGCCCTCAAAGAACGAAAGGCAGCCCAGGCAAGCCCACGGCGACGCCGAAAATCCTCGCTGACGCCGGGAACCAGACCGCCGAGGTAGACGAACTGCTGACAACGTGGAAGCTGTCGCCTGTCCATCAGCGCCTCGGCACAAAATCGCAGCTTCGATGGCGTCCGGCACGCAGAGCACGACGGTCTTCGTTGACCACAAGGTCGACACTCGTCGCAACAACAACTAGCTTGTCCAGTTGTCGCTGGGCGCCCTCGACCGTTGAGGACAGCAGGGCGAGATTGTCGGCGTAGCCAAGCACGCTGGGCCGCCTCTCCGGTTGACGTCGACCCAAGCGTCGCCGCAACAGAAAGCCGTCGACGTTGGTAGTAAGAGCGGTCCGCAGCACCCAGTCAAGCACCAGAACGAACAGGCGAACAGGAACGGCGCAAGTGTATCTCTCTGAAGCACCCCGGAGGATGTCTCAAAGAAGTCCGATAGGTTGTCCGGTGTTGAAACAGCAGTTTCGTATCACGGTAAATCACCATGATAGCGGAAATCAGCTGCTCTGGCACGTTGTACGCACGGAGCACTTTTGGGAGCACAGACCGGACGACCGAGTCGAATGCCTTCTTGAAATCTATAGTTAAAGATAACAATCAGGATCGACTGGCGTATCCGCGCTTCCTCGATGACTCGCCGAAAGCCAGGATCTGCGTCAATGTGCCACGATGGGACCGGAAGTCATTCTGCTCAGGACGCAGGTACGGATCCAGCACGGGCTGCAACCGCGATAACAGCATCCGGTTGAGCGCAGCTAGGACTGAAGGCAGTGGTGCCCAACTTCTTAAGAACTGCGACGATGTGCGCCGTGGTCCATTCGTTGGAGAAGAGTGAGAGTAAATACGAGCTAGATTTGAATTCGTTTTATATACTGCTAACTATTTCTAACAAATAACAAAAAGTATAACAAAAATACATCAACGCTAATAAATTAAATAAGAAGGTTAAATTTAAGTGCAATGTACATGTAGAAGGAGATGATATATGCTTTACACGTACGACGCAAAATAGGAAAGAAGTATGAAAGAAAATGACATCGTCACAAAAGTAAAGGGAATGGGGGTTATGCGGCGTCACATAGGACTGAAAATTCGTTCTTAGCGTGCAATTGGATTAAATTACAATTAAGAAATGCGTATCTATTTTTGAGCAGCTGAGAGACAATCGTAAGTTTCGATAGTTTGTGTAGGATTACATCGTTGAGAAAAGAGTTTCAGAGGCTGTGTACCTCTAAAGATAGAAATTTTTGATACTTTTATCAGGCTTGTTTATCTGTCACTGGTTTGCGTGGGAATTTATTCACTAATATAAGGAAAACATATCATCGACGAGGCTTCAGTCTATAGTCTAAAAGTCATAAACATGGGTAGATGTACCGGTACATGTATATTCTGTAAATTTGATTGTAAGGTAAGGTACAATTAAAATCAAACCTTCCGGCAGCACTGACAAAATCGTTGCTAATTCGCAATCAAGCATTTCCTTTTCGCAATCAATCAAATCAATTCTTTAGTTTGGCCGGAACACAGTTGCGTAAGTACTCGTATTAAAGTACTTCGGCAATCAAGTAGTCCCATAGACTTTTTATGGTGACAATTAGATGCATGCAATCAATACGAATAAATAGCATTGAATTCTGAATTGATTCCATCGACAAAAAAACACAAGAAGTATTTTCGAGTGTTTTTAACGGTGCTACTTTGAAAGTAAAAGTTTCAACAAAATTTTATTGTTAGAAACAAATGACAGGTTCGTAACAAAACACAAATAAACATTTAAATAATTATTAATTTAAAGTATTAATAAATTGCAGTTGTTTAAAGTTAGACATCATATTGTAAAGCAAGTATTCTGATTTCAACTTAGGTGGAAATAAATTTTCGATCGAAATTCTTTCTTTATTCTTGACCGTCCGTCCATGATCGTTAGTTATTGCCTTTGCTGTGCCATTTTTTGTGTGCGAAACAACCAAATTTTGTTTTTTTTGTTGACTGCTTACTGTTTTGCCAGACTTTATATTGGCTACTATACTTGTAGTCCTATGTAGGCTTGACGTGTGACGACATGTTAAATTTTAGATTTTCATTTAGCTACATTTCGAAGTAAAATAGCTGTTCTTTTAAATTTTTTTCTGCAGAATTTTGTTTATCAAAAAACTAAAATCCATATACTAAATCGAGTTAATTGAGGAATAGTGTGAAAAAAGATTGAAAGGTACTGTGCAGTGTGCCACACCATGCATGCAAACAGCACAGCACACACACATCACATGGGCCTACTGCCCTACTTCCTATACACATGCAATCAGTCGCGGATCTAGAGTTTCATTTTGGGGGGCGGTCCAAGTTTGGGGCGCCAACACGAGTATAAGGGGCGCCAATTTTTAAGCTAGCGGCGCAAAAATGGCAATGGCTAGAGTTCCGGCACTGGAACCCATTTCTAACAGCTATGGATCTGGCAGTGGTATTCCAGTAGTGCAATTTATGGGTATAATATAGCAGAAACATTTTACTTTTTAATGGGTGGTTGATATTGGGATTTGTTCAAGATAAGATCAAAACGAAATGATGAGATTCAAAACAAGATACTTCTAATTTTCAAAGACTTCATTAGTAGGCCTACATAACTGCCTGCAGAAGACTGCCAGACCCATAGCCATTAGAAAACAGGTTCCAGTGCCGGAACTCTAGCCATTACCCACAAAAATGCATTAATGCATGCAGGGGGCAAAAAATCAAGCTTAGGCCAGGGGCAAGAAAAGGTATCCAGGGGCGAAAAATGAAGTTTAAGGAGCAAAATTTTAGTTTTTTTGGGGGGCACAATATGTTTTGTCAAGCTAGTTTTGTCGAGTCCTCTCCCCCAAAATCAGCCCCTGCATGCAATGTCATATTCATATTTAATTGAATATTAAAATTTTATTCAAAGTTTTATTAAAAGTATTCATTTTATTCAATTTATATTCAAAGTTATAACATTATTGTTGTGATCTAACATCTATTCATATTTTTAGCTATTACATTTTAAGTATATAGGATTGATATGATATGCTATATTATATCAAAATCATAATAATCATATAGCAATTATAGCCATAGATCTCTATCATATGATGTATTGTTATTTAATAGTAGTAGGCCTATTTATGCTGGCCTAATACTATCAAGTTAAGGCATAATTTTAGAACTAGGCCCTAGCTATTTCATAGCTTTTATAATATATGTTGACTTGATTTAATGGATATAGTCATTTTGTTTAATTTCATATAATGTGCTTGATTCATATTTTTCCAATATCAAATATTTTCTACTAAAGTATATTTATTATCTATTAAATAGTTATAATAGAGCAGTTCACTTAATAAATAGGAATAGAATGAATGAGAGAACAAACAATAATTTGTTTTGATTTTCTTTTATTTAATGTTTAATGCATTTTGACCCTTGTAGGTCATTGTCAAGGCAGTAATGAAATAGAAAGTTGAATAAACAGTGTAAATAAATATACCTATAATTAGTTGAATAAACAATATAAATTAAATATTCATAGTTTTTAATAAAAAATCTAACAAACAGTGCAATCAATAGCATATACTCTAAGCTAAAACATGCTGAGTTCATACATGCGCAACTTTGGGATTCACTCGGCCGTTTCTATTGGCAACACACGCATGTAAGTCGCTATTGGACAGAACAATAGTCACGTGACTGCTCTCAGCCAATAGCGACTTACATGCGTGTGTTGCCAATAGAAACGGCCAGGTGAATCCCAATGTTGCGCCCAAGCATGGCTGAGTTGGTAGCTGGCACCTCCCATAGCTAGCTAGCAGTTTAGACTCAAGTTCTCATCTTTGATGTACATAGCCTTTAAGATGTTCAAAGTGTGCTCATGCCGTCATGGCAGCAGGAATTGATAATCTTAAATAAATCAATAGGTTTGTTGTTACAGCATGAGTTGCATGTGAGAAGGTGCTTTTATATAGCAGATCTTTTGGTTTAGTGCTCCTTGACTCTAGTGTACAAGTGTTGCTTAGTTTTTCTGATATACAAAATACTCTATTTGCCAGAGCAATGAAATTTATAAATATCACCTGCATTAAAAGGCTAAGGCACATGGGACTTCAAGTTTATCCAATATTTTTTTCTGATATTTTTATTTTCTAAAATGTTTGTTCTCATAAATAGTTATAGTTCTCATAAATAGTTTTTGTTCTCATAAATAGTTATAGTTCTCATAAATAGTTATAGTTCTCATAAATAGTTATAGTTCTCATAAATAGTTATAGTTCTCATAAATAGTTATAGTTCTCATAAATAGTTTTAGTTCTCATAAATAGTTATAGTTCTCATAAATAGTTATAGTTTTCATAAATAGTTATAGTTCTCATAAATAAATAGTTATAGTTCTCATAAATAGTTATAGTTTTCATAAATAGTTGTAGTTTTCATAAATAGTTATAGTTCTCATAAATAGTTATAGTTTTCATAAATAGTTATAGTTCTCATAAATAGTTATAGTTTTCATAAATAGTTATAGTTCTCATAAATAGTTATAGTTTTCATAAATAGTTATAGTTCTCATAAAAAGTTATAGTTTTCATAAATAGTTATAGTTCTCATAAATAGTTATAGTTTTCATAAATAGTTATAGTTTTCATAAATAGTTATAGTTTTCATAAATAGTTATAGTTCTCATAAATAAATAGTTATAGTTCTCATAAATAGTTATAGTTCTCATAAATAGTTATAGTTTTCATAAATAGTTATAGTTCTCATAAATAGTTATAGTTCTTATAAATAGTTATAGTTCTATTTAAAGCAGAATTAATTTCCTTTAAAAATTAATATGGTCTTCATTGAGGGTCCTATGATTTGCCAACATGTATATAAAAGGTAAAGTTGAATGAAAATGGGTTTTTTTGCAAAAAAAAATAACTTTGCTAAATAAATAGTTAAGTAAAAATGTTATTCTCTATATTTTAGAGTATGTGCTATTTTTTTGCTATTCAGCTAGGAAATTAATAAGCTTTTAATTCATCAATTTAGTGCCAAATGTGACCCATTTGTAGTGGGCCTTAGAATATCTAGATAGATCCAATATTTCAACAGTGCAATGTCATTGTCAATCACATGTCAATGAATTTATTCTTTAGTACAAAGTCAAAGTTTGTGTTCAACCTACAAATATTTCAAAACCTTTCACATAGGACCTGTGGACTAAAAGCATTCTTGGATGCAGTTCTGACTTTGGACAACCTTACTAATACTAATGCTAGTGGGATATAGTTGTATACCCAAGATTCTTTGCTAACCACATGAAAACAAAAAGGAAAAGATAACTTCAAAGTTCAAATCAAAGTCAAAATGTTGCAAACAGACTTTTGGACATATTTTCTATCAATAAATTGTTTTTACAGAATGTAAATCTATAGGAATTACTCTTGTTTATAATAGTATAATAAATAAGAAATTAAAACGCTTAACCTGCCTACTTACTGCATGCAGTAGTATCAAAATGGGCCGCGGCAGTTTGGCCATCGCAGTGTCGGCAGCCTGCCTGCTAATTGGCTATTCAATCGCTATTGGTCCCTACGATTGGATGCACAGGGACAATTTCGATTTGATCATGGAGAAAATGATCAGCGTGGATGAAAAGAATTGCAAAGAGATGAGCATTGACTCGCTGCGGCTGCCAGTGAACACTCTGGGTCAGGTGCCCAAGTTTAACGTTCTGCCTCAGATTGTGGTATTCCCCAATCGAACTAAGCTGATCCATCTGCACAACATGGCGCTGAACCGAGGCTACTTCTTCTCCTATATCCTGCAGCGATTGAACGAGTCTGAATTTGATTTTCCTTTGTTGCCAGGATTCATGTACTATTACCTGAGCTCAGCTGCTACCGTGACCTCAGCGCCTGGCCTGCTCAATGGTTCATCCATTCTGTTTGACACTCACTGCCAGTACGCCAACTGGTTTCCTACTATACTCAATTTTAACCAGACTCTGCCGCTGTTTGGACCGAAGGCCTGGCGGCTGGACGACTATCAGGATAATGTTAACTGGCTGCGCGAGCCCACCAATAACACTATTATAGTGGAGGACCTGGGCGCCGGGCCGAATCACAACTACACGGCTAGATGGCACCGGCTTAATCCGCTGTTCTTGTACGATCCCGATCCTAGGATTAAGATTGACTTCATACCAGATCTCAGGTAGAACTGCCCCTTTTTCTAACGCAGATTTTTTAATGAATCTGTTAGAGTACATTTGGTAGCTTAGATAGAGGGTTGAAGAGCTTTAGGATAAAGGATTGAGCAGCTTCAAGATAAAGGATTGAGCAGCTTCAGGATAGAGAATTGAGCAGCTTCAGGATAAAGGATTGAGCAGCTTCAAGATAAAGGATTGAGCAGCTTCTGGATAAAGGATTGAGCAGCTTCAGGATAAATGATTGAGCAGCTTCAGGATAAAGGATTGAGCAGCTTCTGGATAAAGGATTGAGCAGCTTCTGGATAAATGATTGAGCAGCTTCTGGATAAAGGATTGAGCAGATTTTATATTTGAGAATGACAATTAATCCGATTTACTAGACTACTTTACTAGTTTGTAAAGTAAGTAGATAAAGTAGTAGGTAGATGCGAGAATGTACTGACAAATTTGTATCGCAGTGTATATCATTCTGTCACCTTGCTGTCACCCGCCCGCGCAGAACGGACAACCAAGCCAAGCACCAGTACGACTACAACATCTACAACTCTAGCTCCCCCGGCGTGATGGGCAAAACTCCCAACGTGACTCGAAGGTTCTTCGGCCCGCCATCGCCTGGCATTCAAGAGAATTATCATCCTGTGTACTTTAGTAGGCCCTACTTCGACTGCGGCAGGACCAACATGTGGCTAGTCAGCAGTGTTGGCCCCGTTATCGACTTTATGAGGCGCTACAGTATCGAGACTAACCTGCGCAGTCCCAAGTGAGTGCCTGTCTTGCTGGCTGTTTATTGGATAGAGATGGGAAAGATGAGAGAGGGAGATGAGAGAGAGGGAGATAAGAGAGAGGGAGATGAGAGAGAGGGAGATAAGAGAGAGGGATACAGGAGAGAGGCAGATGAGAGAGAGGGAGACAGGAGAGAGGCAGATAAGAGAGAGGGAGACAGGAGAGAGGCAGATAAGAGAGAGGGAGACAGGAAAGAGGCAGATAAGAGAGAGGGAGACAGGAGAGAGGCAGATAAGAGAGAGGGAGACAGGAGAGAGGCAGATAAGAGAGAGGGAGATAAGAGAGAGGGATACAGGAGAGAGGCAGATAAGAGAGAGGGAGACAGGAGAGAGGCAGATAAGAGAGAGGGAGACAGGAGAGAGGCAGATAAGAGAGAGGGAGATAAGAGAGAGGGATACAGGAGAGAGGGAGACAGGAGAGAGGCAGATAAGAGAGAGAGAGGCAGATAAGAGAGAGGGAGACAGGAGAGAGGCAGATAAGAGAGAGGGAGACAGGAGAGAGGCAGATAAGAGAGAGGGAGACCGGAGAGAGGCAGATAAGAGTGAGGGAGACAGGAGAGAGGCAGATAAGAGAGAGGCAGATAAGAGAGAGGGAGACAGGAGAGAGGCAGATTGAAGAGAGGGAAGATAAGAGAGAGGGAGATAAAGATATATAAAAATGAAGCCGACAATAATGACTCTCCGCCGATATGTATCGTCAATAACTTTCTAGCACTATACATGGCCAGTGAAAATTGAACTAAGCTTTGAAAAGGGTAGTCATACGCCCTGTGTGAGCGTGTGCGCCTGCTTTCTCAAGTGTCTGCGGAATGGGCATGACTGCTTGCTCCATTGATCATCCATTCAAACATCCATTGATTGGCTTAAGCATCTGTGTATTTTGAGAATAATTTTGCGTAATTGTTCTATTTTAACAGCTCCTAGGCAAAACTGTTGATTCGATTTTAATTATAATTGATGAACGTGAAGGCTTGAGTAGGCTGGGAGCTGTTTGAAGTAATTTAGAAATTGTTCAGGACCATTTTCTATTCTGATTGGCTGGCCTCAGCCAGCTGTTGTCGGGCTTGTTTGCAGTTAAGTCTGCTTGAATGCGTAAATGGCTGCGCGCGCATCTGGGCGGCTCTGACTCTTAGGACTTATATAGCTTGTCTGAAGTAGCTTCCTGCTTCTCTTCTGGCTGTTTTCTCACACATCCTCAGTTGCTGGGCCAGCCTCCCACATCCCCAGTTGCTGGGCCAGCCTCCCACATCCTCAGTTGCTGGGCCAGCCTCCCACATCCTCAGTTGCTGGGCCAGCCTCCCAGATCCTCAGTTGCTGGGCCAGCCTCCCAGATCCTCAGTTGCTGGGCCAGCCTCCCAGATCCTCAGTTGCTGGGCCAGCCTCCCAGATCCTCAGTTGCTGAGCCAGCCTCCCAGATCCTCAGTTGCTGGGCCAGCCTCCCAGATCCTCAGTTGCTGGGCCAGCCTCCCAGATCCTCAGTTGCTGGGCCAGCCCCCCAGATCCTCAGTTGCTGGGCCAGCCCCCCAGATCCTCAGTTGCTGGGCCAGCCCCCCGGATCCTCAGTTGCTGAGCCAGCCTCCCTAATCCTCAGTTGCTGAGCCAGCCTCCCAGATCCTCAGATGCTGGGCCAGCCTTCCAGATCCTCAGTTGTTGGGCCAGCAAGCACTCCAAATCCTCAGTTTCTGGGCTAGCCTTCCAGAGTGTCAGTTGCTGGTTCAGCCTCCAACCTTATCAATTCCAAACACGTGCCTGCCCCCCTCAGGTACGTAGCGGTGTCCACGTCGGACATTGACTTCCGCCGCATCGACTTTGACCCCTGCAAGAGAGGGGTGGAGTCGCCGGATCACACTTACCTGAGCGGCGTGGCCAGGTGTGGTTCAACCACTACAGTAAGTGCTTTTGAAAAATAAGGATTAATGATAATCTATTGAGGATCAAGTATTAACGATATTCCCGATTCCAGTGCGAGCCCCTGCCCGGCTACGGTTTCCAACGGGGCGGCTACATGTGCCACTGCCTGCCGGGTTTCCGCTACCCCTACTGGCAGAACGGCCCCTTCCTTGGCCGCAACATTGAGCAGGCCTCGGACGAGGAGGCCAAACGATTCGAGTGCATCCCAGTTAGATGGCGAATTCACCGGCTCACCCAGTCGGGCATTTCCAATTCCGGAACTGGCAATCGGCGCCGGAAACGATCAGCTGACGATGTGAAGCTGCTAGTCCAGCTGATGCGGCTGTACAACGCCAGCAGCATGACGGAGCTCCGGGTTCGAGCTGAAGAGCACGACCGTCAGGATCAGCAGGCGGCCGCTCAGGCTAAACTGCAACGAACTGGGGTCAGGCGATTTGTCCAACTGGCTAAGTCTGCCGTGTCCGCCGCAGTGAGCTATCTGAGGAATGCCACGGGCGGCTCATCCGCTGCCCAGAACTCCACGGCCAGTCCCAGCATTGTCAGCACTAAGCTGCTGCCGCGCCATCCGCTGCCCGAGGCCACTCAGCGCCTGTTAGACGAGCGCAAATCTCGAGTGAAGCGAAATATCGAAACAATTGCCGACTATGGCGAGCAGAATATCTATTACCTGGGCCGGCTGTCCAGCTTCTCCTCTGATCGGTACAACGCTGTGAAAGCTTTGATGAGGCAGTACGTATCTATCACGCCTGAGAACTGCGGTGCCCAGCCTCCGGATCGACTGGTGCTGCCCGGAGAAGTCGGCTTCGGTGCTGATAAACAGTTCGAGGTGCAGGCGAGAACTGCTCTGAGGTGAGTCTGGGTGTGCTGACTTAGAGGTTCTCGGCTGTTTAAGGACCATTCTTCCCAAGCCCTCCGATTCTTAAGGACCATTCTTCCCAAGCCCTCCGATTCTTAAGGACCATTTTTCCTAGGTCCTCGGATCGTTAAGGACCATTTTTCCTAGGTCCTCGGATCGTTAAGGACCATTCTTCCCAAGCCCTCCGATTCTTAAGGACCATTCTTCCCAAGCCCTCCGATTCTTAAGGACCATTCTTCCCAAGCCCTCCGATTCTTAAGGACCATTCTTCCCAAGCCCTCCGATTCTTAAGGACCATTCTTCCCAAGCCCTCCGATTCTTAAGGACCATTCTTCCCAAGCCCTCCGATTCTTAAGGACCATTCTTCCCAAGCCCTCCGATTCTTAAGGACCATTCTTCCCAAGCCCTCCGATTCTTAAGGACCATTCTTCCCAAGCCCTCCGATTCTTAAGGACCATTCTTCCCAAGCCCTCCGATTCTTAAGGACCATTTTTCCTAGGTCCTCGGATCGTTTAGGACCATTCTTCCTAGGTCCTCGGATCGTTTAGGACCATTCTTCCTAGGTCCTCGGATCGTTAAGGACCATTCTTCCTAGGTCCTCGGATCGTTAAGGACCATTCTTCCTAGGTCCTCGGATCGTTAAGAACCATTCTTCCTAGGTCCTCGGATCGTTTAGGACCATTCTTCCTAGGTCCTCGGATCGTTAAGGACCATTCTTCCTAGGTCCTCGGATCGTTAAGGACCATTCTTCCTAGGTCCTCGGATCGTTAAGGACCATTCTTCCTAGGTCCTCGGATCGTTAAGGACCATTCTTCCTAGGTCCTCGGATCGTTAAGGACCATTCTTCCTAGGTCCTCGGATCGTTAAGGACCATTCTTCCTAGGTCCTCGGATCGTTAAGGACCATTCTTCCTAGGTCCTCGGATCGTTAAGGACCATTCTTCCTAGGTCCTCGGATCGTTTAGGACCATTCTTCCTAGGTCCTCGGATCGTTAAGGACCATTCTTCCTAGGTCCTCGGATCGTTAAGGACCATTCTTCCTAGGTCCTCGGATCGTTAAGGACCATTCTTCCTAGGTCCTCGGATCGTTAAGGACCATTCTTCCTAGGTCCTCGGATCGTTAAGGACCATTCTTCCTAGGTCCTCGGATCGTTAAGGACCATTCTTCTTAGGTCCTCGGATCGTTAAGGACCATTCTTCCTAGGTCCTCGGATCGTTAAGGACCTTTCTCCCTAGGTTCTTAAGGGCCTTAGTTTTAAGAAATATTCTTCCCAGGTCCTCGGGTTCTTCAAGGACTATTCTTCTTAAGTCCTTAGACTCTAAAGACCATTCTTTTTGGTCTTTACCAAAGGGGTCTTGACTTTCTTCTATAATTGTATTTTTTTATTGATTTACCCCTTAATTGTCAGGTGATAAATCGCAGTTCCCCACCCTCCGCCATCACCGATCAGGTTGGCGCATTTCTTGAGCGCCTTCCAACAGAACGTGAATCCGGACGAAATCTACGGCGGTGTCCATGGTGACAAATATCTGAACGAGCACCAGATCTATGGCGAGGTGTTCTCAAACATCATGGCGGATCACTGGATCTTGTCGTCTGGTGTCTATTACGATCGGGACGCATTTTTTAATCCGAAATTGCGCAACAAAGTTGAGTATTTTGGTCCCACGGCCTACAAGCTGGGTTCGGAGCAGCGGACGGATCAGAAACAGCGCGAGCTAAGCTTTGTTGCCGAGGACGCTGCAGGCTGGGAGGCAGCTCGGGCCTACTATGAGCGCGACTGGTTCAAGGTTAGTCTTAGAATCCGTATTCCCAGATCCCATAATCCCTATTCCCAAATCCCATAATCCATATGCCCAGATTTCATAATTCCTATTCCCAGATCCCATAATCCGTATTCCCAGATCACATAATCCCATTCCCAATTCCGATAATCCGTATTCCCAGATCCCATAATCCCTATTCCCAGATAGCATAATCCCTATTCCCAGATAGCATAATCCCTATTCCCAGATGCCATAATCCCTATGCCTAAATTTCACAATCCCTATTCCCAGATCCCAGTGTCCCAAATCCCATATTCCCAGATCCCATAATCCCGAATCCCATGTTCCCAGATCCAAAAGTCCTAAATCCCATATTCCAAGATCTCATTATCTAGAATCCCATATTCCCAAATGTTACCCCAGATCCCATATGGCCATATTCCTAGGTATCATATTTACAGATCCCATAATACCAGATCCCATATTCCCAGATCCCATAATCCCAGATCCCATATTCCCAGATCCCATATTCCCAGATCCCATATCTACATTCAAAGGCTTCACTATTCGCCTTTTGTCGTAATCCTTCATTCTTCATAATCTTCAATGGCTACTTCTTATATCCCATCGCCCTCCAGCTACTCAAAGAGCGCTGGGCCTCCAACACCTACGGTCTTGAGAAGTTTGTCACCAAGCCGTTCGTTCGCTTCGACCTGAACGGCACTTCGTCTAAGCCTTTCCAGCGATTCCCGATCTATTATCGAGCGCCCAGATACGAGGACATCTACTGGTCCAAGCCCTACTTTGACTGTAACAAGGACAAGGACCCCAACAAGCGTCACCTTAACGCCTGGGTCATAACCGTTGCCGTCCCATTTTTCGGCATATCGCCCTACAAATCCTTGGAATTCAGCGGTGTGGTGACCGTCAGTGTTCCCCTGTCCAAGATGGACATCAACATGTGCCCGTCCAACTTCTACGAGGCTAATTACTTTAAGAACACTGCCCCGTGCCACTATGAAACTACTTATGTGAGTCTGGGGGCTGGGGCTGGGGCTGGTTTCGAGATATATGGCTGCTAGACACTGTCATTGTTGGTGTTAGACACAGTGTGTAGCTGTTAGATACAATGAGTAATTGTTAGACACAAATTCAGTAGCTGTTAGACACGAGATCAGTGACTGTTAGACACGAGGTCAGTAGCTGTTAGACACGAGGTCAGTGACTGTTAGACACAGAGTCAGTAGCTGTTTGACACGAGGTCAGTGACTGTTAGACACAGAGTCAGTAGCTGTTAGACACGAGGTCAGTGACTGTTAGACACGGAGTCAGTAGCTGTTAGACACGATGTCAGTGACTGTTAGACACGAGGTCAGTAGCTGTTAGACACGAGGTCAGTGACTTTTAGACACAGAGTGACAGTTAGACACGAGGTCAGTAGCTGTTAGACACGAGGTCAGTGACCGTTAGACACGAGGTCAGTAGCTGTTAGACACGAGATCAGTGACTGTTAGACACAGAGTGACTGTTAGACACGAGGTCAGTGACTGTTAGACACAGAGTCAGTAGCTGTTAGACACGAGGTCAGTGACTGTTAGACACGAGGTCAGTGACTGTTAGACACAGAGTCAGTAGCTGTTAGACACAGAGTCAGTAGCTGTTAGACACGAGGTCAGTGACTGTTAGACACGAGGTCAGTGACTGTTAGACACGAGGTCAGTGACTGTTAGACACAGAGTCAGTAGCTGTTAGACACAGAGTCAGTAGCTGTTAGACACGAGATCAGTGACTGTTAGACACGAGGTCAGTGACTGTTAGACACAGAGTCAGTAGCTGTTAGACACGAGGTCAGTGACTGTTAGACACGAGGTCAGTGACTGTTAGACACAGAGTCAGTAGCTGTTAGACACGAGGTCAGTGACTGTTAGACACAGAGTCAGTAGCTGTTAGACACGAGGTCAGTAGCTGTTAGACACGAGGTCAGTGACTTTTAGACACAGAGTGACTGTTAGACACGAGGTCAGTAGCTGTTAGACACGAGGTCAGTGACTGTTAGACACAAGGTTAGTAGCTGTTAGACACGAGATCAGTGACTTTTAGACACAGAGTGACTGTTAGACACGAGGTCAGTAGCTGTTAGACACGAGGTCAGTGGCTGTTAGATACGAGGTCAGTGACTGTTAGACACAGAGTCAGTAGCTGTTAGACCCACTCAGTAACAGTTAAGTATGTTATATTTTACCTACAGTAAATGCTCAAACTAATACATAAATGCATGTACAACGCTACTTCTACCAAACTGACTCGAGTCCGCCCTTGGCACTGATGGAATCGTCACGGAAGCCAGTGCTGTGTGCTTCTTTTCTCTTTCTCAGGTAGAAGACGAACTTTGACGATTTAATTGGTGCCAAAGGTGACCAGTTAGTAAGCATCGTTCCCGTTAGTCCCGTGTTCACCTTATCCTTAATTGACCTCGATGATATGTTTTCGCCTGACACTCAAATCGGGGTTTAGCGTTTATCTTTCACACCTGCTAATTGGTTGCAATTTTTCAGTGCGTGCCGATTATTAATAATCGCTTTGCGTTGGACAGCTACAAGTGCGAGTGCCGGCAGGGCTACGAATATCCGTTTAACGACGTGTCGATTTGGTTCCACGCCGGCGGTATGGTGTCGCAGAACTACGAGAAGATGGTTAACAATGAGCAGAATTAGTGAGTTGGGTTTTCTGTCTGGCATTTTTGTCTAGATCGGTCGTGTAAATGGTCACGTGATTAGATCAGTGATTTAATAGCCACGTGATTAGATCAGTGATTTCATAGTCTCGTGATTAGATCAGTGATTTAATAGTCACGTGATTAGATCAGTGATTTAATAGTCACGTGATTAGATCAGTTATTTCATAGTCACGTGATTAGATCAGTGATGCATTAGTCACGTGATTAGATCAGTGATGCATTAGTCATGTGATTAGATCAGTGATGCATTAGTCACGTGATTAGATCAGTGATGCATTAGTCACCTGATTAGATCAGTGATACAATAGTCACGTAATTAGATCAGTGATACAATAGTCACCTGATTAGATCAGTGATACAATAGTCACGTAATTAGATCAGTGATACAATAGTCACCTGATTAGATCAGTGATACAATAGTCACGTAATTAGATCAGTGATACAATAGTCACCTGATTAGATCGGTGATACAATAGTCACCTGATTAGATAATTGATATAATGATAGTCACATGATCAGTTTGTTGACAATAAACCACCCCACACCAGTATCAACCAGCACCTCAACTCTACCATTGCAGCTACCGGATGCTGACCTGCCGTGAAGGCTCCGCTTCCAGCCTGCTGCCCACTCTGGCAGCCGTGGCCCTCGCCCTCGTCTCACCCTGGCTTACCGGTCAACTGACTTTTTAACATCTTTTTTTATCATTAAAGAAATTATTTATATAGTCTGCTTTTCGCGAACATTCGATCACCAATATATATCAAATACTACTGTTTAACTAGTAAGTAGCTCTACTTATAATTTTTGGACAATTTGTCAGCCGAATTGGTACTACTGAATATATTTAAGTAGAGTTCAAAACAAAATCATAGCTTTTTTAATTTCAAAAAAATGCGAGACGATATGTATCGAAAAAAACTTAACAAAGCGCAAATTGTCCAACGAAATTCAATACAACTTATCCAATTATAACTATATTGTACTTTGCTTTACTGAGTTTTAGCAGCTGCAAATCAACGGTTTTTATACGAAACAATTTTGCTGTCATGTAAAAGTACATTCCTTTTAAAAGTACGCCGGATTCTCTTCTTCACAGCTGACACTTGTACTCCACTATTATTTATTCTAAACACATTCCTATATTTGTCAGTTGTGTATACGTTTTTCAATTTGTAAACTTTTTTCTTTATTAACCTGTGTTTTTCCTATTTTGTCAACTACTTGGTACTTGTTGCCAATTTCTTCTATCTACAAAATCTTCATCAGTTTTACTGATCAATCATCTCCATGCAGCAGAAGTGCCTGCAGTAGTATCAAGCGCATGTATCGATTGTTTTTACGCAAGTCATTCCAAAACAATTTTGAATATCAAATATCAATATACAGCTAAAATCTCAATTTGCATGTATTGAACAACATATCGGCACTGTGTGTGTTTTTCTGCTTAAATTTTTCAATCAATTTTGTCGTACTTTCATCTCTGCGAGGCATTGGAGGAGATGTTCTTTTATCGATATTGGGTCCAGTAACTTGTAAATAGAAACTTCTGCTCTGCCTTGCTGATTGACACTTTTATTGCTTGCACATTCCTAACTCATGTTTTGCCCCTACCCGTATCGCACTACTGCTATGAGTAGAAAAACTCTATAAGTAGTGCATATCGACTATTGAACGATTTTTATTACTTGTCGTGTCTTTTTTAATGTTATCTTCGACTTCTAATACTGATACTACTAATAGTGGCACCATAACCCTAATTACGTCTGTTTGTGTATCTTAAAGTTGTGAACAAAATGTTATGGCGGAATAAAAAATATACTCGTATATAAAATTGGAATTGTATTTCAGCAAGTGAATTTATGGTAAATTTGATAATAAAAACTGGGAAAAGTGATTTAATTACAGCTGAATGTTATTCGTTTACTTACAAGTTGTTTTGTTATCTAAAAATTATTACATCATTCATATTTATATTAATCTTTCAAGTATCTCTTTTTTGTCCCTTTCAGTCCTTAGACGGTCTTTTCATGGAAATCTAGACTTTTCACAGGTCTCTACAGGTTATGTTGACAGTCTCTACAGGTCTCTACAGGTTATGTTGACAGTCTCTACAGGTCTCTACAGGTTATGTTGACAGTCTCTACAGGTCTCTACAGGTTATGTTGACAGTCTCTACAGGTCTCTACAGGTTCCAGTACAGCCTTTACAGTCTCCATTGCAGCCTTTACAGTCTCCATTGCAGCCTTTACAGTCTCCTTTACAGGCTCCATTACAGCCTCTATGCTCAAGCTTCCTTTAAATCCGATCTTTCATGCTCCTTTATGTTCAGAAAAGAACAAAGATTATTTTGTGATTCGTTTTACGTTTAAATAGCAATATATTACCCTTATTTATTTTCTTGGTGAATAACAACATGCGATAAGAATTATTAACTGTGCGCTGTGGGTTAAACTTTTCGCGATTCAAAATAAATGAAGACACGTACGTCTCTTTGAAGAAAGAGCCTCTCGTCTGATCTGTTGAACATAAAAGCGCACACAGATTTAGGCAAAAAATTTGAATGCTTCAAAATTTTTAAATTACATTTAAAGATAACAAAGCTGTTTTGATAAATAAATAACTTTTATACTGTACTGGGCAACATGTCTGAAAAATTTTTCATTAAATTTTGATAACTCACTATGACGAAATAGGATGGTAATTAATAATTTATCTTTCAAATTATGACGATGATCGTAGCTTAATATCTATGGCCAAAGTTGACTGACGGATCTGGAGTATCATCTGCTAGAGACAGGGGCACCTACCAAGAGACAGGGGCACCCACCAAGAGACAGAGGCACCCACCAAGAGACAGAGGCACCCACCAAGAGACAGGGGCGCCAACCAAGAGACAGGGGCGCCAATCAAGAGACAGGGGCGCCAACCAAGAGACAGGGGCACCCACCAAGAGACAGGGGCGCCAATCAAGAGACAGGGGCGCCAACCAAGAGACAGGGGCGCCCACCAAGAGACAAGGGCGCCCACCAAGAGACAAGGGCGCCCACCAAGAGACCGGGGCACCCACCAAGAGACAGGGGCACCCACCAAGAGACAGGGGCACCCACCAAGAGACAGGGGCGCCCACCAAGAGACAGGGGCACCCACCAAGAGACAGGGGCGCCCACCAAGAGACAGGGGCACCCACCAAGAGACAGGGGCACCCACCAAGAGACGGGCGCCAACCGAGAGACACAGGCGCCCCCCAAGAGACACCTAGGCGCTTATTTTAGGGTTGCTTCATCCAATTAAAATCCCTAGCTGTCTTCGCCATGCACTGCTCCTATTCTGGTAAACGAACTGGGCTTGACTCTTTCTTGACTCGTGCTTCAATCTCTTTGGAGTTGAACATGACAAGAACAGCTGACCTACTTGGCAAACTCGCGCTTGTCATCACCCAATGTTACTTGTGAGGAGTTAACAGATTGTAAAAATTCGACATAAAACCAAAAATGTCTACACGCAGCTGGTCACACAGCTG
The DNA here is from genome assembly GCA_002269645.1 of Macrostomum lignano. Taxonomy (NCBI): domain Eukaryota; kingdom Metazoa; phylum Platyhelminthes; family Macrostomidae; genus Macrostomum; species Macrostomum lignano. Next base: position 112,313 of record NIVC01002882.1, on the reverse strand, counting down.
TGCCCTCCTTGCTTCTGCAAGGTCCGCCGCTGCCGGTGGCCGCTCCGGGTTCGCCTTGATCTTCGTCGGTGCCACCGCCGCCGCCACTGCCACCACCGCCGCCTCCAACACAGACGCCCATGATCTTGGCAAACTCTACGTAGCTCACCTGGCCGTCGCGGTCGGTGTCAGCCTCCTCGATCATCGCCTCGACCTCCTCGGCTGTGAGCCTCTCGCCGAGGTTCTGCATCACCTGGCGCAGCTCGGTGGCGCTCAGGAAGCCGTCTCCGTCAGCGTCGAACAGGCGGAAGGCGCGTCGGACCTCCTCCTCGGAGTCGGAGCTGTTCATTTGCTTCTTCATCATGTCGAGAAATTCGTCGAATTCAATGCTGCCGGAGCCGTCCTGATCAACCTCGCGGATCATCTCCTGGGGATTGTTGGGGTTGCGGAGTGCTGACAGGTCACTGATTTTTTAGGTCCTGCACCACTGAGTGCAGCTGCCTTCCTTATACAGCCTCATCTACTTTTACAGCCACAAGGCAGCATCTACAGTCTCATTTACAGCATCTGCAGTCTCATCTACAGCATCTGCAGTCTCATCTACAGCATCTGCAGTCTCATCTACAGCATCTACAGTCTCATCTACAGCATCTACAGTCTCATTTACAGCATCTACAGTGATCACCTATAGCATCTACAGTCTCATTTACAGCATCTGCAGTCTCATCTACAGCATCTACAGTCTCATTTACAGCATCTACAGTGATCACCTATAGCATCTACAGTCTCATTTACAGCATCTACAGTGATCACCTATAGCATCTACAGTCTCATTTACAAACTCATCTGCAGCATCTACAGTCTCATCTACAGACTCATCTACAGCATCTACAGTGATCACCTATAGCATCTACAGTCTCATCTACAGCATCTACAGTCTCATCTACAGCATCTACAGTCTCATCTACAGCATCTACAGTCTCATCTACACCTGGATCTACAGTCTCATTTACAGCATCAAAGTCTCATCTGCAGCATCTATAGTCTCATCTAAAGCATCTACCATCTCAGTTACAGCATCTACAGTATCCCTCTACAGCATCTACCGTCTCATTTACAGCATCTACAGTCTCCTCTGCATCATCAGCCTTCCATCGCTGAATGGTTGAGAACCAAGGTTAATGCAGATGGCAACGCAGTTTTTCTGAGACTCAAAGCAATTATCAGACTGCGATCCCTATTTGCACCCCACCCCAACCCGCCCAGCCCCAGCGGCAGCCCTCCCTCATCCCCACGCCAGGTCAAACCCCATTAAACGCAGGTCTATTCCCCTCATACCACTGGAGCATTAATAGTTTTACAAACTGGCGGCATAAAACGCCGTATCCTCTAGCCGAAATGATGGGGCATCACTAATTAAGAATTAATATAAATTTGGCCTTCACCAACCACTCATGTGGCTCTGGGACGCAGTGCTCACGTGAGTAGGAGCTGCTGCTATGATGCAAAATAAAATTGCTAGCAAGAGCTCTCAATGCATTGAGTACAGCCTCCTCTCGTAGCGATTGCACGGAACAGATCCCATCAAGTTCCTATATGGAACCCACAGTCGCTAGCAATGATGAGTAATATGCGGGAGCACTGGCATGCAGTTTGGTAATGCATTTCCATCTGCTTCTCTGTCTCTCTCTCTGCGACACAAAAATTCTTAGATGCATGCAGCTTTTTTCCACGATATAAAGAAGCATACATGTATAGAGTCACTCCTAGGTATTGGTTCATTAGCAAATGTATTCTGTAATCTCTGAGAATGTCGCTGTGTCATAGCGTATGCGTACAGGCGAACTGCTTTGTCCACTGGGGGAGAGAGAGAGATGGCCATGCGATCTTCGAAAGTAGACGATGATTTCAGTCATAAACTAGACTGCCAGTTCACTCAGTCATAATCTAGAGTGCCAGTTAACTCAGTCATAATCTAGACTGCTAGTTCACTCAGTCATAATCTAGACTGCTAGTTCACTCAGTCATAATCTAGACTGCTAGTTCACTCAGTCATAATCTAGACTGCTAGTTCACTCAGTCATAATCTAGACTGATAGTTCACTCAGTCATAATCTAGACTGCTAGTTCACTCAGTCATAAACTAGACTGCCAGTTCACTCAGTCATAATCTAGACTGCCAGTTCACTCAGTCATAATCTAGACTGCTAGCTCACTCAGTCATAATCTAGAGTGCGAGTTCACTCAGTCATAATCTAGACTGCTAGCTCACTCAGTCATAAACTAGATTTGGCTCACCTTAAGCTCCTCAGGTGTGGGATTTTGTCCCAGAGCTTGCATGACAACTGCCAACTCCTTGTTCGTGATGGTGCCGTCTCCATCCTTGTCGAATAGTGAGAAGGCCTCACGGAACTCCTCGATCTGCTCCTCTGTGAGACCGTCCTCCGCCTTGGATGAAGACATGCTGCATGTGCGAGTGAAGCTGGCGGTTATCGATTTATCTATCCATCTATCTATCTATCTATCTATCTATCTATCTATCTATCTATCTATCTATCTATCTATCTATCTATCTATCTATCTACCTATCTATCTATCCGAGCAAGTGTTTTAAAACATAATTTTATTTACTGAGATTTGCTACAACGGACAAAAAAGATTTTTATTTCATTGCCACCTGCGGGACAGCAGAGCTAATAAATAACGAATAGATTTAATTAGGCAAGAATCAAGCAAAACCTGCAGTATCCTAGCAGACAAGATCAAAGAGAATCCACTGGGAAAAGAGGATGAGCACACCTGAGACTCCCGCTGATTTGCGTCGCGCGACGAGGCGCGTTCTTGGAAAAAAAGCTAGCTATTCAAAGATTCACAATGCGTGTATGAATACACTCGGAAATTCTGGTGGATAAACCGAGCGGCAGGTATTATTTGACATCCCGGGTTGCTTTCGCGATGCTAAATATCGTACTTTTTCAGCAAAAATATTTTTAACAGTCTGGCTGCATCTTTCGGTATTTCGAGGCCTGCTCGGAAAAGGATATGTATTATTGTTGCTGTATTATTTGGCTGCTAATTAGAAAGGTGTATAAGGTGGCTGTTCTAATTGATTACTAATTGACCAGGTGTATTGGTGTGGCTGTTCTAATTGATTACTAATTGACCAGGTGTATTGGGGTGGCTGTTCTAATTGATTACTAATTGACCAGGTGTATTGGTGTGGCTGGTCTAATTGATTACTAATTGACCAGGTGTATTGGTGTGGCTGTTCTAATTGATTACTAATTGACCAGGTGTATTGGGGTGGCTGTTCTAATTGATTACTAATTGACCAGGTGTATTGGTGTGGCTGGTCTAATTGATTACTAATTGACCAGGTGTATTGGGGTGGCTGTTCTAATTGATTACTAATTGACCAGGTGTATTGGTGTGGCTGTTCTAATTGATTACTAATTGACCAGGTGCATTGGTGTGGCTGTTCTAATTGATTACTAATTGACCAGGTGTATTGGTGTGGCTGTTCTAATTGATTATTAATTGACCAGGTGCATTGGTGTGGCTGTTCTAATTGATTACTAATTGACCAGGTGTATTGGGGTGGCTGTTTTAATTGACTGCTTATTGACCAGGTGTATTGGGGTGGCTGTTTTAATTGACTGCTTATTGACCGGGTGTATTGGGGTAACTATCTTATTTGATTGCTTTTAGACCAGGTGTATTGGGGTAACTGTTTTATTTGACTGCTAATTGGTCAGGTTTATTAGGTATGGCTGTTGAATGATAAAGAAGCCATGTGGTTTAAAAAGTTTTATTGATACAATTTTAATTTTCTCTCGTAGTCAAAACATAAACGAATTAAAATATTAAAAATTACCTTTACAAATTCGAAGACGCTTCTTGCAACCGGTTTTATACTAACAGACCAGTAGTGCTTTTGACTGCAGCGTATGCCGTACTTTGCTACCCACAGCTGTGGTGTCTGCGGATCTAGAAAGATTTGTTAGTTTAGTTTATTCCTTACTTCCGTTTGGGACCAACACCAACACTGTTTGTGTTGTAATTCCTTTGACTTCTAGCAAGTATTGTATTGGACAGGACGGGGTGCTCAACTCAGAACTGTTGAGTCTGCCGGTTTGCTGGAGCTCTCATTGGAGCAGCAGCAGCCGCACACCTTTTCTGTCGCTTTAATCCTGGAGTTCCCACCGCCTCCTCCGCCTCCCATGCAGGCCTGTCTCCTGCCTGTCTGCCTCCCCAACCTTCCTCTCTCCCTCTCCCCCTCCAGTCGACTCTCGCCCCCTCCACCAACAGGGATATTTTTCCGCCCAGCACTATCCCTGGGACAGTCAGCATGGCTGCCATAGTTATATGGCTCTGAGTATTTGAGCAGAGCAGGGGGGTCTGCATGGCAATTCTGGGGCCGCCGCCCCCGTCTGGCATAACAGGCAGGCGCTCCTCACCTCTCTGTCCGACAGGCTGCCAGCATGCTGGAGCGGAGGCAGAATGCTGGTAGATAGGGTTGAAGCACAGAAAATTGCTAGATGAGGTGAGCAGTGCTGCGTCCTGCAGCTGGCCAATGCAACAGCTTTTAAGCCTGTCTGCTACTGACGTGAGGGAATGCATTTTCGGGAATGAAGACTCATTCTGCACTAATCTGCATCTTTTCTGAGAAATTAAACTATCAAATTTCTTGCTTTTAATCGTCACGGATATTTTTATACGCTATTTTTTATTTCAGTAAGATGCAGACCCACAAGTTACGTAAATTTTTGATAACAACTTGGGACAACGTCCAATGCCGGAACAAATCAAATTTGTAAATGAAATGCTTTAAACGTAAATGCTTTTCGACATTTGCGCAGTTTGTGGAAGTGAAACTTATTTTATTAAGTCATCTTTACAAAGTCATAGTATCACTGACTCACCTGAATGCACAGATTTGAGCATTTCTCGCAGGTGCCAAACCCGTCCAGTCCGCAAAGCTGCGGGTTTTGGGGATTTCGACATTTGCTGCCAACTGTGCTACTGTTAGTAAGGCTGTAGACTTGGAGTCTAGACAGCATTCTGTCTGTTTGGCCTGCCTGTCTATCTGTCTGTCTGTCTGTCTGTCTGTCTGTCTGTCTGTTTGTCTGTCTGTCTGTCTGTCTGTCTGTCTGTCTGTCTGTCTGTCTGTGTCTGTGTCTGTCTGTCTGTCTGTCTGCCTTTCTGTCTGCCTGTCTGTCTGGCTGTCTGGCTGTCTGTCTGTCCGCCTTTCTGTCTGTCTGTCTGTCTGTCTGTCTGTCTGTCTGTCTGTCTGTCTGTCTGTCTGTCTGTCTGTCTGTCTGTCTGTCTGTCTGTCTGTCTGTCTGTCTGTCTGTCTGTCTGTCTGTCTGTCTGTCTGTCTGTCTGTCTGTCTGTCTGTCTGCCTGTCTGTCTGTCTGTCTGTCTGTCTGTCTGTCTGTCTGTCTGTCTGTCTGCCTGTCTGTCTGTCTGTCTGTCTGTCTGTCCATCCTCCTTCAGGGAGCCCATTGTCTAATACTTCAATGCCTGTATTCAAGGAGAGGTGTCTGTCACCTCAGCAGCAGTGAATCACCAAAAAGGCATTTGAACAAGAGAATTTCTAATCCTAAAGAAATTCTAGTTTTCACTTTTGTAGGGCAAACATCCGTCCAATACAGCTGCGAAAAAAGCTGATAAGAAGAAAAAGTTGCAGTTGAGGGTTCCCTATTTCACTGCAAGCAGAGCTTCAGCAGACTCATTCTCCAGAGCTTTGTTCTCCGTCGCCCAGCAACCCAGCTTCAACATAAAATTTAACCAGCTTCTGCCCGCTCTTGCCTCCCAACTTTTCCCTCCCAGTTCTCCAAGCAGCTGTAGTGTAAATGGCGATGGCTCAAGCATTGACTCTTAGCTTCATCTGCGCTGTCATGGCGACTGCTGTGGCCGCAAACTCCGGCTGGAAGCGCCAGCGAGGCGACCTCGCCGAGTACCGGGTGCTGGCGGTGAAGCAGGCCAGCAGCGACATTCACTGTACTGCGGTCACTGAGAACGCGGACGCCGTCCGCTTCGACGCTGCCTCGGGCTCCTGCTCGCTGCTGGCCTGCGATCGGGGAGCGATGGACGCCTGCAGGAAGTGCCGGCACGCCAGAGACTCCAGCCTGCTTCAGCTGTGGGTGAGTGAGATGAAATATCCGAGGGTCAAGTCTCAGATTTAATAAAGTACTGTCTAACAGTCTCGGGTCAGATAGCAGCAACAATGCTCAGGATGCCAGTTGACTCATGTTTTTGGGTCATTTCAATGTTGAGCATGGCTGACCTTTGTCAACAGGACAACCAGCTGGTCATGCAGCTTTCTTAGCAGTCCACAGGATGTAGTCAAGAATATTAAAAACGACAAGTGCGCCCCCTGAAGAAGACAAGATGATGTCTCAACAAAAATACAAGAAAACTTGCTGGCACAAAAGCCTGAAAAGAGCGACAGCGTCGCAGAAAAACAGCCTGTCCTCTCGACTGTCCTCGACGGTTGATTGCGGCGTTAGAAGCGACACCTCCTGCACCGGCTGTGGGTTGTACAACTCGTAGCGAATGAGCAACAGGTACATGTCGGTTGGAGAGTGTTGTGTCGTGTAACCTGACAGACCAACTTAATGATAGATAATATTTTACGAATTTCAAGTATAACGTAAATGCTACCTATATTATTATTATTGTCTATTACTTATACTGCCACTTTAAGTAGAGTAGCTGATAAATTATCTGTATAATGTATTATTAATCACGTGATATCTCTAGCTCTTGAATTTATCGATCGTGCAGTTTTTCTAGTGTAGTTAAAATATCGATCATGTAGTTTTTTTTAAATAACGAAAATATAAAAAAAGCAACTGTGCGCACCTAGCACTTCAACTCAACTGGAAAACTTCAAGCCTTGGCTACACAACAGAGAGGCCATAGTGTGGCGCGTGAGTTACTTGCTAGTGATCTTGAAAGCGGCTCACACAGTAGGCCAGAGGGCTGTGCATCAACTTACTGATCGGGCGATTCACAGCCATGCGGACAACTCTAAGACGCAGAGACTGTACATTCCAGACGATTAGAAAGTCAGGGCCGATGTACACCCCGTGTGTGCGTGTTTACGGTATTGGCACGCTTGCATGTGCTCGGGAGTCAACGGAATGGGCAGAATAGCTTCAGCGCAGGATGTCGTGAGACGATGTCGCCCTCCTAGAAACTATTATCTATTATATAAAGCCTAAGTGCGCTTGAACACTTCTAAAGTGAGGATTGCGTTTGATCTGGAGAAACAAATGCAGCACTTTTGCGCCCCTGCAGATGAGGGAGCCGGTGAAGTGCTGGACGACCTTCCAGCACCGAGTCGACGGCTCCGTCAGCTTCAACCGGAACTGGACGGACTACGCGAGCGGATTCGGTCAGGGCGAGAGTCTCAACTACTGGATGGGGCTGGAGCAGCTCCACCAGCTCACCGCCACTGGAGTGTGGAGAGTCCGCTGGGAGTTCAGCGACTGGAACGGCACCTGGTACTGGGCTGAGAATTCTCCGTTCTCTGTTGGCCCAGCGAGCGACAAGTACAGGTGCTCGATGGGACCCCTGGACGCGAGCAGGTCGAGTGTCGGACAGCGTACTTTTGCGAAGCACTCGCCGAACAACTGGCAGTTCAGCACTCCGGACTCCGACAATGACGACTGTGGCTGCAGCTGCGCCCAACAGAGATCAGCTGGCTGGTTCGGCTGGTGCAACTTCATCAATCCTAACGGTGTTTACCTGCTCCCACCTGCTGCACTGAATACTACAGGCATATTCTATTACCTGTTCGATACGAAGGGTAGTGCGCTTAAACTGGATTACTCCATGAAGACCTTTGAGTGCATGCTCAGGCAGTGAGACTAACGAGCTTATATTGGATATTAAGTTTTTTTCCAGATGAAGTTCAGACGCACCCAGTTTTAGAAGATAGCACCTTTTGATGATGATGATAGAGTGCATCTAATTTTGAGCTCCATATTGCTCTTGAGTCTGTAGGATGTCCTGTTTTTTATCGATACGGTGTAATACTTACCAAGTTTCTTGAACTCTTATTATGAAGTAATTTAACAAACTACCACCGAAGTAACTGTACATGTATCTCCTCATCCTACCATATGCTAAACTTGTCCCAGAATTGCAGGTACTTTATTTTTAGAAAACAACAACTTTTTTGACTAAAAACAACAATTGCCTCAGTGCCTAGTGTTTTCCTTTAAGCCAATTAAGACTACAGAACTATTTTCATGCGTTTTATTTCATCTTTTTTGCCGTCGGCCATTCGTCGCTCCATTTTTGGATGTGTCTGGGTTTGGATTTTAGTTAATGGTAGATTAGGGATTAGGTTAAGGTTTTTAGCTTTAGACGGGGAATGTGTGCACCCTGGCGCACTTTAAGCGACGCTGTCACACAACCAGCGAGAGGCATTGCTGCCCATTCCGCCGACTTTTCTGAGCGAGCAGGCACACAAGCGCACCAATACTGTACGCAGGCGGGTACTCACACACACGCTCACACAGGGTGTACAGGTGCCCTGACTTTCTCATCTTCAGGCATGTACACTGTCTGTGCCTTGAATATGGTCGCGCATGAATTCGAACCAACGGTCGTGTGTTGCGACAGACAGACAGTCAGACAGACAGACAGACAGACAGACAGACAGACAGACAGACAGACAGACAGACAGACAGACACACAAACAGACAGACAGTCAGACAGACAGACAGACAGACAGACAGACAGACAGACAGACAGACAGACAGACAGACAGACAGACAGACAGACAGACAGACAGACAGACAGACAGACAGACAGACAGACTTTGATACTAAAGAATCATATGCCAGATTCAGAATGATGGCATATGCTCAATAAACTACTACCTCGTACTCAACTAGTAGTAAATACGTCACCAGTTTAACTAGTCTAACAAGGGACTAAAGTTTTGCTTAGGTCACGACTAATTTTAGATGACTCTACTCTACAATGCAATGGTGCTGTTTTGACAATTTACATAGTCTAGCCTGAAAATTGTCCATTATGTTGGGACTTTCTGACTGCAGGATCGGGGGGAGTACACAGATGCACCATATGTACGCTTCAAGGCACTGGCGCAAGTTCTTAATTAGGTTTTTGCGATATGTACGAGCGTATATAAAGAATCTTAAAGAATTATTTTGTATGAAAAACTCATTTTTTTCTATGTAACTTTTTAAACTTTCCGTGACTATGAGTATGAGGATCTACGAGTAGGTAAGTTTTATACTGACACATGCATGTGCACCATGGGCTAATGTGATGAGGACACCTAGAAGACATGCTGAAGAGACATCAAAGACATCAAAGACATCATAAAAGCAAATAAAAAGACACTGAGGACATCAATATTTCATATATTGAGCACACATTCAATCAACATCAAATACACACTGAGCACAGATCAATATGCCATATATTGAGCACACATTCAATCAACATCAAAGACACACTGAGCACAGATCAATATGCCATATATTGAGCACACATTCAATCAACATCAAAGACACACTGAGCACAGATCAATATGCCATATATTGAGCACACATTCAATCAACATCAAAGACACGCTGAGCACAGATCAATATGCCATATATTGAGCACACATTCAATCAACATCAGAGACACGCTGAGCACAGATCAATATGCCATATATTGAGCACACATTCAATCAACATCAGAGACACACTGAGCACAGATCAATATGCCATATATTGAGCACACATTCAATCAACATCAGAGACACACTGAGGGCATACCAATATGCCATATATTGAGCACACATTCAATCAACATCAGAGACACACTGAGCACAGATCAATATGCCATATATTGAGCACACATTCAATCAACATCAGAGACACACTGAGCACAGATCAATATGCCATATATTGAGCACACATTCAATCAACATCAAAGACACACTGAGCACAGATCAATATGCCATATATTGAGCACACATTCAATCAACATCAGAGACACACTGAGCACAGATCAATATGCCATATATTGAGCACACATTCAATCAACATCAGAGACACACTGAGCACAGATCAATATGCCATATATTGAGCACACATTCAATCAACATCAGAGACACACTGAGGGCATACCAATATGCCATATATTGAGCACACATTCAATCAACATCAGAGACACACTGAGCACAGATCAATATGCCATATATTGAGCACACATTCAATCAACATCAGAGACACACTGAGGGCATACCAATATGCCATATATTGAGCACACATTCAATCGACATCAGAGACACACTGAGCACAGATCAATATGCCATATATTGAGCACACATTCAATCAACATCAAAGACACACTGAGCACAGATCAATACGCCATATATTGAGCACACATTCAATCGACATCAGAGACACACTGAGCACAGATCAATATGCCATATATTGAGCACACATTCAATCCACATCAAAGACACGCTGAGCACAGATCAATATGCCATATTGAGCACACATTCAATCAACATCAAAGACACACTGAGCACAGATCAATATGCCATATATTGAGCACACATTCCATCAACATCAGAGACACATTATGAACGCCGGAAAAGAAAACTGAGGAATGCTAATAAATACGACTAAATCGAGGACACAAAATACAAAAATTGAAGGTACATGAAAGAATATACATGTTCAAGACACAATCTCTGCACTCATTCGGCAAACATATGTAAGCTTACATTTTGATTTAGATATTTACTAAAAACGCTATAAATTAAAGTTTAACAGTACAAAGCATTAGACATATTCTATACCAGGCGAATGCGCCATGGCTAAAAATAGAACGGGGAACCACCCCTTGCAATATACGAAGGAGCTACTCTCTGTCCCTTGGTAGGAAAAATGTTCATAGTGGCGGAGTCACAGCTGTGCCAATGCTGTACAAGAGCGCACAATAGTATAGCAGTGGTTTAGACCAAAACTTAGTACGATAGACTAGGCATTCCACTCCCACTTTTCGGGGGAGGGTGCAAGTGTGGTCACGAGGCAAAATTTAAATCAAATTTAACACTTTAACAGCTGTTGATAATGCATGAGAGAGTGACTGCGTGAGCGAATGACTGTATGAGTGAGTGACTGCATGAGAGAGTGACTGCATGAAGGAGTGACTGCATGAGTGAGTGACTGCATGAGTGAGTGACTGCATGAGTGAGTGACTGCATGAGTGAGTGACTGCATGAGTGAGTGACTGCATGAGTGAGTGACTGCATGAGTGAGTGACTGCATGAGTGAGTGACTGCATGAGTGAGTGACTGCATGAGTGAGTGACTGCATGAGTGAGTGACTGCATGAGTGAGTGACTGCATGAGTGAGTGACTGCATGAGTGACTGCATGAGTGAGTGACTGCATGAGTGAGCTACACGTAGCTTAGCTCTCTTCAACTTGGTAAAATTTGACAAAAAGTTCTTGGTAAAGTGAACTTGTTTTTCAAAAAGATATTACTGTAAACGGTGCCACATCAACCAAGTTGACACTGTAATGAACGATTTTCCGAAATTTATTTTCAATTTTAGTCAGAAATAAGAGAATAAAAATAAAGCGTCATGGGTTACAAGTCAGTTTTCAGCCGTTAATCGTTAGCATTCTTAATTATCGTCCTCCAGACATGTAGTAGTGCCTGCAGCAGCAGTTCGGGTGGTCCTTGTCTTTGGCACTAAAATTTTAACCAAATTTTGAGTAAGAACAACAGAAATGTGTATGGAAAAATATACAGAGCTGCTAGTACTAGTATTTGCCCATGGCATCCTCACCAGCCGAACTTCTTGCACACATTGCAGTTGGAAACAATGTAGCATCCAGCATTGCTGCTGAAGTGCTTGCAACACTTGCAAGACAGTCTTCCGTTGCCTCCATTATTGTGCCAGAATGCGGCAAAGTCCTTCACCTTACTGAAAGTTAGCAGGATATCTCTGGCGCTTTTTAGTGACTAATTCAAATTAAAATAATTTCAGATGTCAGCTGGATTGACTTACGTGCAATTTTCGCAATCCCAAAAAAACAACGATTTGCCGCTGCAGCAGTCCACCATTCTTAAGCTTTTTAGCTGGTAACAAAAAGCAATTCCTTGAGGCAGTTTCTAGCATTGAAGGAAACTAAAAATGCATCCCATTCATATACGAGCTACACCCGTTTACACGGTACTGCATTGTAAGATTAAAGCGGTTGTTCCCAGTAGCTCTGGTTCAACTGATTCATGGCTAAATAGAGCTATGAAACTGACAAACATTTCACTGCTGATAATAAATGCCGTTTTCGTTATTAAACATTCTGCAAGTTTTTCAGCTGCAAAACTCAAATAGTTTCATTTTTCATCTTCTAACAAGGACCAGTTCAGCGATTTTAACTTCAACTCAACCACAGATTTTTCTGCTCCAAGAGTCTAAAGATGTTGTTATAGCAAAAGATGAGATGCCATGGCTCAAGGGGGAGTTGCTGAGATGCCATGGCTCAAGGGGGATTAACATTTTAGTGTCTGTCTGCCTGTCTGTCTGTCTGTCTGTATGTCTGTCTGTCTGTCTGTCTGTCTGTCTGTCTGTCTGTCTGTCTGTCTGTCTGTCTGTCTGTCTGTCTGTCTGTCTGTCTGTCTGTCTGTCTGTCTGTCTGTCTGTCTGTCTGTCTGTCTGTCTGTCTGTCTGTCTGTCTGTCTGTCTGTCTGTCTGTCTGTCTGTCTGTCTGTCTGTCTGTCTGTCTGTCTGTCTGTCTGTCTGTCTGTCTGTCTGTCTGTCTGTCTTAGTGTCTGTCTGTCTGTCTGTCCGTCTGTCTGTCTTAGTGTCTGTCTGTCTGTCTGTCTGTCTGTCTGTCTGTCTGTCTGTCTGTCTGTCTGTCTGTCTGTCTGTCTGTCTGTCTGTCTGTCTGTCTGTCTGCCTGTCTGTCTGCCTATTTGTCAATAGTGTGTCTTAGTTCTCTGAGTGGGTGACTGCATGAATGAGTAACTGAGTGTTTCTCAAAAGTCATTGTCACTATGAACGGTGCCACATCAGCATGTATAGACGACTTCCCAAATCTATTTTGAATTTTAGTTGAATTTTGTTGCTAAATTAAAATAAAGCGTCACGCCTAAAAGAGGCCAACCCATAGGCGATGGTTTTGTCACTTATTAAAATAGAACAGGAATCTACCGTGTTTGTGTCCGAAAAGACACCTAAAGAGTAGATTGAATGTTTTGTACTGACGTTTTTCAGAGTTTTCGTTTTCATAACGATTTATTGACAAGCTAGAACGCGGAAAAAAATATTCAAAAAGATATGAATGTGAAATCGCATGCATTCCGAATAATTGTATATTTGTTTTAATACACTTCCTTGCATCAATATGACAATCGATTATTTGTTGAATTGGTAAAAAATTATCCAAAATGTGAATTCTTTCAGCAACCGAAAGTGAATTATGAATTCTTCAAAAATGACTCGTATTGTTATCGCCTTTTGAAAATAATGACGTCTTATGTTTTGGTACTCAAGATTTTTAGTTAGCAGTGAAATGGTTATTGATAATCACAATACGGGACGTATTGTGAAATAACACTATAAAAAACGTATTATTGTGGTTCTGTAGTCAAACAATCCATGTCGATCTGTACCTGTCTAATCATTGACCCGATATTTACTTGGAAAGAAATGGTAGCAGCAGCAGTTGGGGTACTCGTTGCGTTGATTGCCGCTGTAGAAGTACTTGCTGAAAAGGCAAATTTACAATATTTTTCGTGTTGCTAAGAGGCTATATAATATCTAAAACAAAAAATGAGCTAACCTGCGGTTGTTGTTGCAAACACTGCAATTTCTTTTGCAGCAACCGTCATCAGCCAGAATATCCTGCTCGTGATGAAGATAGCAGCACTGGGTCCTCATACCTCTGCTCAGTGCTTTGCTTTGCCATTCAATGTATTTCCTCATCAGGCTGAAATGTTTTTTTTTCGAAATGAAGGACACCGAATTCAGATAAACTGGAGCAACACAGAAATGATTCAGACGCTACTTACACGCAGCGGACGCATCTTTGGTGTCCTACGCAACGACAGCAGCTTGACATTTCTATTAGGAGTTAAATCACTCAACAGATTGCAGTTGGAACAAGGTAGCTAAATCAATTTCTTTTAAATTCATGCAGCCACTGATCGACAAGACGGCACTGCTTTTTATACTCATGAGATTATTAGGCAGTACCTCCTTAACTCAGTTGCAATTCATGATCCAGTTTAGTCAGTACCTTATTAAGCAACAAGAAAAACACATCTGACACACCGTGACTGCTGCATGACCCTAACATGACTGCTGCATGACCCTAACATGACTGCTGCATGATCAGAACACGACTGCTGTATGACCCTAACGTGACTGCTGTATGACCCTAACGTGACTGCTGCATGACCCTAACGTAACTGCTGCATGACCCTAACATGACTGCTGCATGACCCTAACATGACTGCTGCATGACCCTAACATGACTGCTGCATGACCCTAACATGACTGCTGCATGACCCTAACATGACTGCTGCATGACCCTAACGTGACTGCTGCATGACCCACCGTCACTGCTGTATGACCCTAACAAGACTGCTGCATGACCCTAACATGAATGCTGCATGGACCCTAACATGAATGCTGCATGACTCTAGCATGACCGGTGCATGACCCTAACATGACTGCTGCATGACTCTAACAAGACTGCTGAATGACCCTTACATGACTGCTGCATGACCCTAACATCACTGCTGCATGACCCTTACATGACTGCTGCATGACCCTAACATCACTGCTGCATGACTCTAACATGACTGCTGTATGACTCTAACAAGACTGCTGCATGACCCTTACATGACTGCTGCATGACCCTAACATGACTGCTGCATGACCCTAACGTGACTGCTGCATGACCCTAACATGACTGCTGCATGACCCTAACATGACTGCTGCATGACCCTAACATGACTGCTGCATGACCCTAACATGACTGCTGCATGGACCCTAACGTGACTGCTGCATGATCCTAACATGACTGCTGCATGACCCTAACATGACTGCTGCATGGACCCTAACGTGACTGCTGCATGACCCTAACATGACTGCTGCATGACCCTAACATGACTGCTGCATGACCCTAACATGACTGCTGCATGACCCTAACAAGACTGCTGCATGACCCTTACATGACTGCTGCATGACCCTAACATGACTGCTGCATGTCACTAACACGACTGCTACATGACCCATCGTGACGGCTACATGACCCTAATCTTAGGGTTTTGTCACAGGCATGGTTTTTACAAGCATTTTATGATCTATTTTGCTTAAAGATTGGGTGAGTTCTTTGCAAGTCCATAAGTGAATTAGTAAGTCCTTTCGTGAGTCTCAGTTGATGAGTTTATTGGTAGAGAACAGCTGTATTCACCTGTTGGTCGCTAATCCATAGGTTACAATTCTTGCGAAATAAAGATCGATTTTTAAAGATAACATAAATAAACAGTTCACACTCTAGGTCTACAACACGTATTTCGTAAAAATTCAAAGCTGAAAAGTCAATGATCGAGTCAAACAAAAATGAAAAAATGAAGTAATTTTCATTCGATCAGTCAAACTGATGGCGGCAGCAGTTCCTGAACTCAATGATCTCATAGAACTGAGCAGCTCGGAGTCTGGCACTGATGCCAGTAGAAATGGTAGCAACAGCAGTTTGGACGCGGTCTGCGGTTTCCATTGTGGTAAAATTCACTGAAAAAATCGTATCATATGCTTAAATTAATGTTGATCCTTAGAGCGAAGATTTTAAATTAATATAGCTAATTACGAGCTACACCTGTCTTAATGGACTGGGCGGATGTGCAACCGACAGCTCAGCCGCAGCTGAAGGCTGCGTACGGCTGTTCAGTCCAAGGACTGGGGGGTCGCCACACACCCTCAATTACCCCAGCTAATGCTGGCACCCATTTTACAGCTGGGTGAACTGAAACAATGCAGAGTTGAGTGTCTCTTGCTCAAGGACACACATTGTTCCGAGTTGGTTTGGGAGTCGAACCTCCGACCTTTCAGTCGTGAGTTCGACGCTCTGATAATAGAGCGAAGAGTCAGTTGGCATTATCACTTTGGCGTTGTTTAATAAATCTAGAGTACGTACCTTCTCTTGTTGATGCAAACTTGGCATCTGTCCGGGTCGCAACAGCCATCGTCAGTAAGACTTTCGAGTGTATGGTGAATATGACAACACGGAGTCCGCTCTGGTTGTTGGTTGTATGTCAACTGGTTGTTCTTCCAGTCGATATAATCTTGCATGAACCTGAAATTTTGCGTGCAAAAAAATCAATTTTAATGTTTTCCTTAGTTTGCAGCTCTAGTATGATGTGTGTGAGCGACTTTACCTGCATCGCCGGCATCTTTGCCTTCGATTAACACAATAGCAGCAAGATGACATTTCAATTGAGCAGACTCTTCATAAAGATGCTGTATAGTTGAGATAAAGATAAAAAATCATAAACTTGCTTACCTGTTAGCATAAAAACATTTATAGCAATATGTTTATGAGGCAGTACCCTGAGGTCAATTAGGTAGCATACTTGGCAGGTACAGGGAACTGCCTCATCTTTTATTGTAGTTACGTCATTTATGAATCATGCCATATTTCTAGCTTGAAACACAAATCTCTCTATCACGACTCACTAATCTCTCTAGCGTGACCCACTAGTCTCTCTAGCGTGACTCACTAATCTCTCTAGCGTGACCCACTAATCTATCTAGCCTGACCCACTAATCTCTCTAGCGTGACCCACTAATCTATCTAGCGTGACCCACTAATCTCTCTAGCGTGACCCACTAGTCTCTCTAGCGTGACCCACTAATCTCTCTAGCGTGACCCACTAGTTTCTCTAGCGTGACCCACTAATCTCTCTAGCGTGACCCACTAATCTCTCTAGCGTGACCCACTAATCTATCTAGCCTGACCCACTAATCTCTCTAGCGTGACCCACTAATCTATCTAGCCTGACCCACTAATCTCTCTAGCGTGACCCACTAGTCTCTCTAGCGTGACCCACTAATCTCTCTAGCGTGACCCACTAGTTTCTCTAGCGTGACGCACTAGTCTCTGTAGCGTGACCCACTAATCTCTGTAGCATGACCCACTAATCTCTCTAGAGTGACCCACTAATCTCTGTAGCGTGACCCACTAATATCTGCAGCGTGACCCACTAATCTCTCTAACATGAGCCACTACTGTCAGAAACTTGGTAGGTGGTCAACTACAAGCTGTGGCATTCCTTCCGGCTTTACACTTGGTGTTTTTCTCAAAGCGTGTGTGCTTTCTCTCGGAAAAAATGGACATCATTTCTAAAAATAGAACAGGAATCTACCGCGTAGTAGTGTGTGTACGCACGTGTTGTACACGTCGTCAATGCAGTAAAACCAATGTACTTTTATAAAAATAGCCAGCAAATAAAACTTTATAGTTGCGAGTACGAGCATTATTGCAGAGAATTTCTAAAAGTTCAACTGTCTATGGTAAATTTGTAAAAGTACACAACTAGACTTCGTGCAACAACTGAGTAGCTAATAATACTTTTGGACTTTAAACGATTGGGTTGTAGATGTGGGTGACTTTTTGGCTACTTTTTAACTTCTGTCTAATTTATTTTTCATACACAAAAACAATGCTTTAATTGAGGCTAACTATGGCAGTTTTGAAAAAACGTCAGGCATTTGCTCAAGAGGCATTTATGCTACGGATAGTCACCGTTCTCTAAATACTTGTTGTGTTCGAGATGGATAACACGGTGCAAAATTTCATGATTTATTTAATTTCAAGTTACGAATACAAGACGTTTCAATTCTTTATAAGCAGCCACGCACTGATAGCATTGATTAGGTCATGCTTGTAATGCAATGAGCACATATTAAGCTCATAATTGGTTCAGTCAGTGTTAATTAAGAGTTAATCACTTTTTATAATTCCACGACTTGCCGTTGTGCTTGCAGCAACAATCTGGATAAGGTCGTTGATTTTTCCCGTCCGGAAAAAAAGAAGCTGAAAAAGATTTTCGGTTGATTCCTAAGCGCAGAGCTGTCATTGAAATTTTGTCAAAATATCAAAATGGGTTCCACAAACCTGTGATGTTTTACGCAGACTGGGCAGGTATTTGTGTCGCAGCACATGCCATCAGTGAGGTTCTTCCCGTGATGAATGTAGCAGCAGGGAGGCCTCTGCTGCTCGTGAGGACCCAGCTTAGTATTCTGCCAAGCAACGTAAGCCTTGGTCCGTCTGAAATTTTCAAAGTTGATAAGCTTGAAAGTTGAAAAATAAAATTAATCGCCGAATAAACGTCGAACAGTGAATCCATATCTTACGCGCAGTTTTCGCAGTCGTTCCGTTTTTTCACGCAGTTGCAACAGCCTGCTGCAGAGTAGGTCGACATTGCCTCACTGGAAGCCGCTGGTGATCCTTACAATGATTTGAGACCGGAATTCCTCCCTCAATACAGCTCGTCAAAGTCAAAGTTTTAAATAGAAATAATCAAACCAGGCAGTACCATAATACTGATGACCCAGAAGGTACTGCCCTGTAAGAAGGAGTGTTGTACCTTGAGCAGCAAGCTGACCTTCCATGCTTAGTGGACCACGTGGTGTTTACGTTTTGAAAATTATTGTTGCAATCATTAAACGGTAAGGCCTCCCGATAATTCACAGTGTTTCAATGTTGACTCAAACTTTAGAAAATCGCTTTTCAACTCAAGTCGGTTGAACATTCGACACATGTCACTGGAGACGCTTACACTTGGATAAAACTTCCCATTAACCTTTTGATTCTTTAGAGATCCAAAATCTCAAATCAATAGATAAGTTTCCTGGGTCAGGACAAACTGTTGGCTAACACAAGCGGCATTTGCAGTAGCAGTTAAGTCTCATTTCAAAACTTCATTCAGAATCCTTAGACTTGTAAAGCGTGCAAGTCCACCCGGAACTACCTGTTGTCGTCAGATCGTTAAATTTGTGCTGCGTTAGTTATAGAAATAGAAAAAACAGTAAAGATTAGTGAAAACGAAAATCGAAAAAGTCAGCAACTCTGACTATATGCACCTGTTTAGATTCTCTACTGACTCCTTTACTCAGAAACACAACTTAAGTCACTTTGGTCCCGTTTGGGTTGTCAGGAACGTCAGTTTGGATTGTCAGGAACGTCAGTTTGGGTTGTCAGGAACGTCAGTTTGGGTTGTCAGGAACGTCAGATTGGGTTGTCAGGAACGTCAGTTTGGGTTGCCAGGAACGTCAGTTTGGGTTGTCAGGAACGTCAGTTTGGGTTGCCAGGAACGTCAGTTTGGGTTGCCAGGAACGTCAGTTTGGGTTGCCAGGAACGTCAGTTTGGGTTGTCAGGAACGTCAGTTTGGGTTGTCAGGAACGTCAGTTTGGGTTGTCAGGAATGTCAGATTGGGTTGTCAGGAACGTCAGTTTGGGTTGTCAGGAACGTCAGTTTGGGTTGTCAGGAACGTCAGTTTGGGTTGTCAGGAACGTCAGTTTGGGTTGTCAGGAACGTCAGTTTGGGTTGTACAGTAAGGAATATCAGTTTGGGTTGTCAGGAACGTCAGTTCTCGATCCAATCAATCTCGTTTTACCCTTGATCAACCTGGTGCCAACATGATCTACCCCATTCTACAGGTATTTACCCTATTCTACAGGTATCTACCCCAATCTACAGGTATCTACCCTATTCTACAGGGATCTACCCCAATCTACAGGTATCTACCCTATTCTACAGGGATCTACCCCATTCTACAGGTATTTACCCTATTCTACAGGTATCTACCCCATTCTACAGGTATTTACCCTATTCTACAGGTATCTACCCCAATCTACAGGTATCTACCCTATTCTACAGGGATCTACCCCATTCTGCAGGATCTACCCCATTCTACAGGTATCTAACCTATTCTACAGGGATCTACCCTATTCTACAGGGATCTACCCTATTCTACAGGGATCTACCCCATTCTGCAGAATCTACCCCATTCTACAGGTATCTACCCCATTCTACAGAATATACCCCATTCTGCAGGTATCTACCCTATTCTACAGGGATCTACCCTATTCTACAGGTATTTACCCTATTCTACAGGTATTTACCCTATTCTACAGGGATCTACCCTATTCTACAGGGATTTACCCTATTCTACAGGGATCTACCCTATTCTACAGGGATCTACCCTATTCTACAGGTATTTACCCTATTCTACAGGGATCTACCCTATTCTACAGGGATTTACCCTATTCTACAGGGATCTACCCTATTCTACAGGGATCTACCCTATTCTACAGGTATTTACCCTATTCTATAATGATCCACTGTTTTAACCGCCCCGAGTTGACAATACTCAAAGAAATGCAAAGCTCTAAAAGTGACTCGTATTTTTTAAATGTAGTTAAAGTGATGCAGATGGCATGGATTATATGTATAACCGATCACAATTAGCTAGTTTATTAAAAAAATAAACTTTAAATACCGTAAATATGAAGTAGAATTTCGTGCATTAAATCAAAATAAAGTACATGGAACACTGACATCTGTACACTGAAATCTGTGCTAAAAATAGAAATTGGAAAGCGCTCAAGGCTAAAAATAGAACTGGGATCTACCGCGTTTATAACCGATTTCAACAGTTAAATCAAAACAGAAATGTGAAAATGAGTATTTGACTCAATTAATTCAGAATTTCACCGATATTCTGTGTCAGTTTACCTCATATTGCAGATATTGGTTTAATCAATTTTCCAGCCACTTTTGCTTCCAATCTTCTTAGCTCTCGTACTCATAAAAGTGGTGCTTGCAACAGCAATGAGGATAGCCGTTTCTACTGTTCCGTCTTCTGGGACCGTCGAAGCTGAAATTTACAAGTTCAAGATGCAGGTTTTCAGCTTTGAGCATCTTTAGGAAATGATTGCTTAATCAGTTAATAACTTACCAATTTCGATCATAGCAGAGCTCGCACCAGCGGTTGTAGCAGCAGGAATCCAGATCATTTGGATGAAGCCAGCCGGGGTGTCTGCAGCAGCAGGGTACTCGAACATCGCGCATGATGGCGTAATCTTCGATTCTTCTACGTTGAGATTGCGTAGAAATTTATATGCATATGGTAAATAGGTTAGGTTAATACCTGCCAGATGAAGGTTAATACCTGCTAGATAAGTAATTACCCGTTAGATAAAGGTTAATACCTGTCAGAGAAGGTTAATACCTGTTAGACGAAGGTTATTACCTGTTAGACAAAGGTTAATACCTGTTAGACGAAGGTTAATACACCTGTTAGACAAAGGTTAATACCTGTTAGACGAAGGTTAATACACCTGTTAGACAAAGGTTAATACCTGTTAGACGAAGGTTAATACCTGTTAGACGAAGGTTAATACCTGTTAGACGAAGGTTAATACCTGTTAGACGAAGGTTAATACACCTGTTAGACGAAGGTTAATACACCTGTTAGACGAAGGTTAATACACCTGTTAGATAAAGGTTAATACCTGTTAGACGAAGGTTAATACACCTGTTAGACGAAGGTTAATACCTGTTAGACGAAGGTTAATACACCTGTTAGATAAAGGTTAATACCTGTTAGACGAAGGTTAATACACCTGTTAGATAAAGGTTAATACCTGTTAGACGAAGGTTAATACACCTGTTAGACGAAGGTTAATACCTGTTAGAAAGGTTATTAACTGTTAGATGAAGGTTAATACCTTTCAGAAAAACTCGGTTATACCTGTTAGACAAGCAATATTACACTCCTAACCTGTGAGACAGCCAGTCAAGATACCTCGATAGCGAGTGACTCACAAGCAATAATTGCAGTTGCGTCTTCTGCAGCACTCCATTGTTAGACAATGTTTGACTTTAAATAATTTCTAAACGTGTGCAGACAAAGCTCTTTTCCAGATACACTGCCATGCTGTTCACAATTTATGTATGCATGTAATCGCGCGATCACAGGGAAGTACCCTGTTGTTAGGACTTTTCCTAGGAGCAGCAGTATGTAAAAAGTATAGTTCTGAGATGCTGGCAACTGCTTAAGTAAGTAAAGTATCATGCATTTATTGCATCCAGTTACATGTAAATTATTTTATGAGATAATAATTGTTACGAGACTTAAAGAAAAAATTAACACTCATCAATAATTCAGTAAACAACAAATTGTCATTTTATCAATCGAATTCAACATCTTATTAAAGCAAATTTCTTTACAGACTACTAACAGTAGCTAAAATATGTATGCGCGCCTAGATTTGTTTTTTTCGTAGTTTTTATGATACTCGTAATTCGTAGCGCTTAGATTTGAAAAAAAGGTTTTGTATAAAAAAATATGACGTTGCACTTGATGTCAGTGTTTTGTTCGATTTGTCAAGAAGCATCATGGCACTTCTTAGATTAAAGAATCCCGCAGGCTTCGCTGTGCGTCTTGAAATAGTAGTGCTTGCAACAGCAGTAGCCCTTCAGGCTGCAATTGGAGTTAAGGGGAGTTGAGTTAAAAATGCTAAGGGGTGTGAGATTTCAGTAAGAACTTGGCATCTGCGCTCGTAATCGACACTGACTCGCCCTCTCCCTCCACTCTCTCTCCCCTTCTCTCCCTCTCGCCCTCTCCCTCTCTCCCTCCCGACTCCCTCTCTCCCTCCTCTCTCCCTCTCCCTTTCTTTCTCTATCCACCTCTCCCTCTCTCCCTCTTCTTCTTCCTTTTTAGTTTCGCAGAGACTTTCATATCCCAATATTGCAGTGATGCCACTTGAACTGACACCTTCTTGTCGCATTTGCTGCACCCCCGCGCGTGGCAGCACCGTTTGGAGGGGACTGCCAGGCAGCAGCAGGGCCTCGACTGGCTGGCACTGAACTTCCATTTCTGGTAGCTGCGGACTGTCCTGTGAGTGGGGGAGCGGGTAAGTTCATGAGTGAGTTCATGAGTGAGTTCATGAGTGAGTTCATGAGTGAGTTCATGAGTGAGTTCATGAGTGAATTCATGAGTGAGATCATGAGTGAGTTCATGAGTGAGTTCATGAGTGAGTTCATGAGCCAGCTCATAAGATTATGAAACCACGTGGATAAGGTCATTCAGTCCCCCCCCCAGTCTCACCTGCACTCGGAGCAGCCGTGACAGCAGGGCCCCTCGTGTCCCATGACAAAGCTGCCTGCCTAAGTGAATCGGCAACTCCATCTGCTTCAAGGCATTTTATAGCAGGACTGTTGATTGAAATTTGTCTGGGAGTGAAAAAAATTATTTGAGAATCGACGAAAAAAATATAAAAACAAATTATGCACTTCTATCGGTTCGATTTAAAAGTTATGCGATTTTACGCTCTTTAGCAGATAAGCGTTTTTTAGCAGATGCATAGGTGCTCTGTCTACTCGTATACGGTAGAAATGCATTGTTGGGCTTTCGTTAGAGAAGGGAAAGCATTTTAATTCTAAATGATTGATACTATTTGATAGAGTCACTCTCAACCTGACTCTCTCTCATCCTGACTCTCTCTCATCCTGACTCTCTCTCTCTCATCTTGATTCTCTGATCCTGACTCTCTCTCTCTCATCTTGATTCTCTGATCCTGACTCTCTCTCTCTCTCATCTTGATTTTCTGATCCTGACTCTCTCTCTCTCTCTCTCTCTCTCTCATCTTGATTTTCTGATCCTGACTCTCTCTCTCTCTCTCTCTCTCTCTCTCTCTCTCTCTCATCTTGATTCTCTGATCCTGACTCTTTCTCTCTCATCTTGATTCTCTGATCCTGACTCTCTCTCTCTCTCTCTCTCTCTCTCTCTCTCATCTTGATTTTCTGATCCTGACTCTCTCTCTCTCTCTCTCTCTCTCTCTCTCATCTTGATTCTCTGATCCTGACTCTTTCTCTCTCATCTTGATTTTCTGATCCTGACTCTCTCTCTCTCTCTCTCTCTCTCTCATCTTGATTCTCTGATCCTGACTCTCTCTCTCTCATCTTGATTCTCTGATCCTGACTCTCTCTCTCTCTCATCTTGATTTTCTGATCCTGACTCTCTCTCTCTCTCTCTCTCTCTCATCTTGATTTTCTGATCCTGACTCTCTCTCTCTCTCTCTCTCTCTCTCATCTTGATTCTCTGATCCTGACTCTTTCTCTCTCATCTTGATTCTCTGATCCTGACTCTTTCTCTCTCATCTTGATTCTCTGATCCTGACTCTCTCTCTCTCTCTCTCATCTTGATTTTCTGATCCTGACTCTCTCTCTCTCTCTCTCTCTCTCTCTCATCTTGATTTTCTGACCCTGACTCTCTCATCCTGACTCTCTCTCATCCTCTCTCTCAACCTGAATCTCTCTCAACCTGACTCTCTCTCTCAACCTGAATCTCTTTCATCCTGACTCTCTCTCAACCTGAATCTTTCTCATCCTGAATCTCTCTCATCCTGACTCTCTCTCTCAACCTGAATCTCTTTCATCCTGACTCTCTCTCAACCTGAATCTCTCTCATCCTGACTCTCTCAGATCAGTGAGCATTTTGGGGCTCACATTCCTCAAATAATTGGTTCTTACCAACGCGGAGTCTTTCTTGCCTTTCTTCCCGAGCCACTTATTTTGAGGTCTGACTTACTGGGAACCTTTGCCAGGACGGCCATGGAAGGCTGTCCGAGTCTTCGGGTTTCTCAGGTCCAGCGTTAGTCGATGTCGGACTTCAAGCAAATAGGGCGGATGTTGGTCACTCTGTGCCCTCTGGACCGGAGAGCAAAGGGGCAGAAGACCCTGTCTAACCGCCTGGTCCGCCCGCTGGGGCCAAAGAAAGTTGGGGAGTTTGCAGAGACGCTGCCTCATAGTGCCGTTAAGGGCAGAGGCGCATTGAAGTCACCGAAAACAAAAACAAGATCATAGGATGGATTTACATCCAGCAGGTGACCCATGGTGTCGTGGAGGACCTCTGTCTTTGTGGGATTCTTGCTCACGACAAAATTCACGACAGCAAATCTAATCAACCATACGACCTGGAAATTGTCCCACTCGAGCCACTGTCATTCACGGCCACGACAGCGACCAGGACAGTACTGCTCTGGTCCAGCTGCAGAGCACCTACGTCCAGCGGACCGAGATCCAGCACCAGCTCATGTCACCGGCGTGCCGCTGAGTGCTCTCGATCCGTCCCCGCGCCTCCAGTGGTAGATTAGGTGATCGACGGTGTCCTCCGCGCCGCAGTCGGGGCAGAGGAGCGACGTGTCGAGTCCCATGCGGTGACGGGTGGTACCATTGATGATGCTGGTCCCCGCCCGGAGTTGGTTGATGAGCACCTGGTGCTTCCTAGGCAGGTCCGTTGCGGGAGGCCAGGCCGGTCCCGTGGCGGCGGTGTCGAGCGCGCGTCTGCAGCGGCGGATGGCTGCCTTGGCGGCGCTGAGTTGAATTGGCGCGCGGCTTTGGTCCAGGGCGGCAGCTCGGTTGGCCGCCTCGTCCGCGGCTTCGTTGCCGGACACGCCGCAGTGAGCCGGGACCCAGATGAATTTGGTCTTGATGCCAGCTCTTTGGAGGTCGAGGAGACGGTCCCAGCAGTCGGCGGCAACTGAGTCGGACTGGTCGAGTGGTCTGGCGCTCAGCGCCATGGTCCTACTACTGCTGTTCCCGCTGCACTGGTAAATACGGTTATGGACCTGAACACTGATTCCAATGCAGCACAGCCTCCAGCGTCATGCAGGGCGACAGGCTGGTTCCCCTGCTTTTCATCAGGGTTGTGGATTATGTGCTCTGCCGCTTCCTTCAAGAGGACGACAGCTACTTGCTAGTTCCACGCGAAACTCCTGCAACATCCTGGTGTTCCGCTGCCTGCTCTCGCGTACGCCGTTGACAAGGCGCTCTTGAGGGCTCTTCAGGACAGGGCGCACCCGGTCAACACACAAGACAGAGGGGATGCACGTGGGCACTTGCGCTGCCTAACAGAGACGCCATCGCCGTGTGTGGTGAGGACTTCCGGTACCTCGGATCGCTTTAGCAACGAGTCCGCAGACTCCATCGTCTCCGGTCTCCGACAAGAGGAATCAAATCTAGGCGCCCGGCGCACCTGCTCGGTCCGAATGTCTTCAACTCAGCTGCGAGGGACGGCCTGAAGGTGCGCCTCTTCTGAGCGGCCGTGGAGCCGGTCCTCCTGTACGGCATGGAAGCGGTGCAGATGACCGACACACCAGACCGAGCCCTCGACGCGCTCTACAGGTCCCTGCAGCTCTCTTATAGACTCTTGTTTGTAATCATTACTAATTACTAATTTACTAATTACTAATTTTGGGCCAATACGCATTTTGCTTATTGCTAGAGTCTTAAGTCAGCGCTTACCTTTATTTTGCTTTTTATTTATTCATTAGGGAAATAATTAACCCAAGGATTTACTATATATTACTAAGCTAGACACTGCCTCATTAAATCCTTTTGTTTTGGTAGAGATCGTGGTAGAGGTCTGCTACCGTAACGATTGCAATGAGCATCTGTAAATCATAGAGTTCACGTTCTCTCATATGCTACTCATAGTAGTCTTGCAAGCTGGTACCTTCGGTAGACTCCTGATGAACGCCCACACAAAGTTCCATGTTCGACTATAGGCGAATC
Source organism: Macrostomum lignano (assembly GCA_002269645.1). Taxonomy (NCBI): domain Eukaryota; kingdom Metazoa; phylum Platyhelminthes; family Macrostomidae; genus Macrostomum; species Macrostomum lignano. The sequence continues at coordinate 85,688 of NIVC01002882.1, read as the reverse complement.
CCCCAGCCAACTCAACCACTTCCAACTTCTCACTGGCCCCGCAGTCCATCGCACATTCCTCGAGTTTCTGAATGCTATTCTAAGGCTGCGAGACGTAAAAGAGACCAAATGTATGTTTTCTGATGACGTGTCATGTGTCACAACTTTGCTGTGTCACGTAAAATCATTTTTATTTAAAAACAGAGCGAAAACTGAAAACGCCTTTAGTTAATAAAGAGTTTTAGATATTTTAAGAAAAAAAAGAAAATTTGTTTAAAACTAAAACAAATTCTTCTTCAGAAAATAAAGTTTTTCAAAAGATGTTTTTAAGCCAATATGTCAGAGATGAATATACAAGTAAAGTGTCATGAACAGGTTTTAATCGACATCTGAAGAATTCAAAAGTGGTCACAGCTTCTCAGTGCCTGCAGCAACACCTTCCTTCTCTCCAAGCAGCCCTATCAACACATTGCGGTTAAAATTTAGTCGCTATTGACTGCTGAGAGTGAATGTAATTACTGACTTCTGTACTTACCGACAATTGCCGCATAAAATACCCCACGGACAGCATGGTGTCAACATAGTTTCGGCGCGTAACGTCAGTTTAAAAGAAATTAACGAAATCTATTTCCATAAAAAGTAAGAAAGCCTAGTCGAAGGCTGTGGCTCATTAAATGCATCATCTGTACATGTAGACGTCATTCCCAGA